>APFE030242573.1:182749-193667 GCA_000404065.3 Pinus taeda
CTAATATAATTGTGTATAAATATATAAATTTTTATAATTTGAGTGTGCATAGTATAAATAAAAAATTAACACACACACATAGGCATAGTCTAACTAATAGACAAATTTTCTTTTTTCTAGAATTGTAGAAATTCCTTATAGGTTCAAACTGAAGATTGTAATATGCTAAAACAATTGAATTGAATCTACTCTACTCGTCAGTGGAAACAATAAATTATCGATGAAATCATGAAGCATATAAGAGAATAAATTTGATCAAACATAACACAATGATTTCCTAGGGAAAGCCACAGCTAAAAACCCCTGCTATATGTATATTTCATTAGTCATAAAATATGAGAAGATTATAATGCTTTTCTCAAGCCCAAGAAACCTCTGTTCTATCTCTATCTATCTCAATCCTTCCTTGGAAATCCTTGGATGAATACAAGATGCTCTGCTCAACCTACACAAGTATTTTTTATCCTATGCCTGACTAACTGCCTTGGGCCAATACTTATCCAGATTCCTAGCATTCCAATAACAGGGTCAGTCTTGTACTCTCGTGATACTAGGTCGATTCTAACCACTACCACTATAATCTTTGTGGCCTATGACATGTCCTCCTTTGCATAGACCAGATTACATCTGATGGAATTGAACCTTCGATCTCTTTCTCACAAGACTTCATTTTCACGATGATCACCAACTGCGCTACACCCTAGGGTCTAAAGATCAAAATATTTTTTACATATATTTCTTTTATATATTTAATTTTTATAATTTATTGAAATATTACACTTCTATTATAATTGTTATAAATATATAAATTTTATAATTTGAGTGTGGTATGGTATAAATAAAAAGTTAACACACACACATAGGCGTAGTCTAACTAATAGATAAAATAGACAAAATGTTTTATTTTGGCCCAAATTGTAGAAATTCCTTATAGATTCAAACTGTAGATTGTAACATGCTATAATAATTGACTTGAATCTACTCTACTCATCAACGGAAACAATAAATGATCGATGAAATCACAAAGCATATAAGAGAAAGAATTTGATCAAACATAACACAATGATTTCCTGGGGAAATCCACAGCTAAAAACCCATGCTGTCTGTATATTGCATTATCCATAAAATATGAAAAAAATATAATGTTTTGTTCAAGCCCAAGAAACCTTTACACTATCTCTAGCTATCTCACTCCTTCCTAGGAAAGCCTTGGATGAAACAAGATGCTCTACTCAACCTTGAGCTCAACCTGCACAAGTATTTTCTATCCTTTGCCTGACTCACTACCTTGGGCCAATACTTATCCAAATTTCTTGCCTTCCAAGCTCCTATTTCCTTGCTCTCACAATCTCCATGCACAAACTTGTGCTTCCTATTGCTTGGTCTCACCAACTTGTGCTCACCAAAACAATGATTAAACTTGTGCCTTCATTCCTCCTTTTAAAGGAAATTTGAATGGTTAAAATTAGTGGGTTTTCTAGTTTAGGAATTAGTTATTTTATGCCTTCTTTCGATTGCATGCACCATTTGTTTAATTAGATGATTTTACAACTGATAGTACATTGTCCCCGAACTCCAATTTCAACTGGGCCTTTCTATGATCTGATATGCATGAGCTAATTATGAGTGAATCTTCAGTTTATTGGTTGATCAGTGCTAGTTAGACCCCACTACTGCAGGTTACACCCCACTAATTCCTCCATATGTTGGAACTAGTTTAACTGGCTTTAACTCAGTTATACTGAATTAAGTAATTACAACTCAAAATAAAATCAACTAGTGCTCCTAATTGTAAGAGACACTCTACATGGCTCTAGTTAGACCCTCAACTCTAATTAATTGATTTAACTAAGTCAAATTAACTTAATTAACTATTACAAGTTGTCATGAGATGTGGAGTTACAATTTATTCCTAATTTAATTCAAGGACAAATTAAATCATGATCCTTCTTGATGTTATTTTTAACAGTTCTTGTTGTTATTTTCAACAAGAATACGACAATACAATTTCAAGCAAGATTGTGATTTTTTGTTGTTTAAAATGCACTATTTAATGCATGAATGGCATTTTTTTTCGAAATCCAATAATACAATTTCTAGCTAGATTGTGATGTTTTTTTTGTTTAAAATGTACTTTTGAATGCATGAATGGATTCAACACCCTAAAAAACCCATGAGACTCAAACTTTACAAATTAAACAATTTAAACTTATAGTTCTTAAAATTCTCTATAAGATTTTGGGAAATTTTGACTAGAAAATGTGTTGCAAAAAGGGTCATTTCGTCTATTAGTTAGAATACATGTGTGTGTGTGTGTGTGTGTGTGTGTGTGTGCATTCAAAAATAATAAATGGCAACAAAAATTAAAAATTAAAATATTTTTTTAATTTACATATTTTTCCTTTATATTATTTAATTTTATATTTTATTGAAATATTACACTTCTATTTAAAATTATTTCTAATATATAGATTTAATATTTTTAAATGTGTGGTATAAATAAAAAAGTTATCATATCAAAATTTTGAAGATAAATATAAACAAATAGAAATGAAAAATAGTATTTTTTAAACAAAAAATGGTTGATGGGGAACTAGCAACCTCCCCAGATATATGCAAAATCCCACAAGGCATATATATGAGGAAAAAAAATGTATGTTTATGCTAAGAGGCACTGTCCAACTCAGTATGGAAGAGACGTTGTAATGTCCTATCTTGTCTTGTTATCTAAACATTTTGATTGGGTCAAATTACAAGTGGTTTTTGAACTCAAGGTTTTGACAACAAACAATGTTTCTCATGGTATTCTTCCCTATTATAGCCTAATTAAAGCATAACATTAACATTCTCAGCACAATAACATATATAAATAACATGACTTGGTGTGTGAATGTAAACAGAGTTTGGGAATCCTTTCTCTGTGATGGGCCTCTCAATTAGGTACAACATAAGGCCCATATCACCTTTCCTAGGCACATTAAACCTCTCCTTCTGCACTTAAAAAGGCATTTCTTAAGATTTAATAAGTTCTTATGAAGGTTAAAGATGTTTATCATTCTTTATGTGCTTAATGTGTTTATTATGCAATATATTGAGAATATTTGGTGCAAATCATGAGGGAATCCAATCAAGAGAGAATTTTGGGACCAATCCCCTACTGCGGAATGACCAAACTTGGTTGGCTTGGGAAATCATTACTCCTCCCTATAGATGTGAGGCCACTCAAGGAGAAAGATCCCACTTTCTGGGGATTTTGGAGGGAAATGATCCCTCTCTTCAAGAACGCTACCCCTCAACTATTTAGTATAAATAGAGGGCTCGAGCATCCCTTTAGGAGTCGAAATTTAGAAATAGGAAGTGAGTTTTAGTCAAGTAGAGGCATTAGCCTAAGAATTCTAGTCTTGTAATCTCCTATGTATGAGACATTTTCTGATCAATGAAAAATATTTTTGGTTCCTAGACTACTCTCTTTAGGGATATGATCCTCCTTGGGTTAGGGCCCACCCCAAGTGCTCAAGACCCCTCTTTGTATTCTCATTTTTTTCATGCATTAATTCAAATAGTCATTTCTGTAATTTCATTTATGAACATTATCTTTTGCAGGGTTAATGAATCAATTTTCTAGCAAGCCTTTTTCTTTTCATCTTGTTTTTGTAAATTTAGAAATAGCTATTTTTTGGAGTCAAAATTATTTTCTATGCATTAGCTTATTATATAGTTGTTCTTTACTTGTTATCCATAAATTTATGTGTGTTGTTATTATATAATTTCCTTTTTTGCAAAGTTTTAAGAAACCCTAGGTTTAATCTTTTGATTAATAAATTTTTTCACCATAGGCATAGGGAATTAAATATTAGATCTTGACTATCCTTCAACGTTCTCTTAGCTCACCTTTCCTTCAAACCACATCTAAAGTACATTTTTCTGCTCATTGGATTGTTTCCTGTAACAACCCATAATTTGCATCAAAAGTTCATTTATATTTGCATCCAAATCATATATAGCCTTCCTTAACAAGTTATAATGTCCCCAAGACACTGAGGATGGAATTTGGAAGGCTAAAGACCTCATAGAATATTTGACCTAGTTATTGTAGTAAAACTGCCATTTTATGTAAATTAGAGTTTAATGTTTTAATGCTTTCTTTTTGTTGCGAGTTTGATTTTAATGCATAGTATAGTAGACTTGATTTTGTTTTAGAAATATTGAATTGGTTTGTTTCCTTTTTCGACAAATAGAATACATTTGTTGTCTATTATTTCTTTGCTACAATTATTAAGTATTTTTGGTATCATAGACAACAGAATGGTCTCTATGTAACTCGATTTCTATTTAGTTGCTTTCACTTGTATAAGATCAAAAAAATAAGAACATATTACATGTTGCACACAGAGTTCCAACCCCTCTTTAAGTTTTCAAAAACTCCGAGTTGACAATTAAAGTCAAGAACCTTGGAATTGTAGCATTCTTTCTTTAATACCAAGGGTCATTACTTTGTGGAATTCTTGTCAGAGAGGTGTCAAAGTATGAAATATTTTATTCCCTATTTGATTCACTTCTTTACGTTTTTTTCATTTCAAAAAGAAAAAAAATACATTGCATAAGCATTCTTGTTTAAAGCATAGGAAAAGAAGAAAAACAAAAACAAAAAAAAAGTCCTTTCTTTATGCCTCATAGAATTAGGGATAACACAAAAACCTCTAATTCCACAAGCATCCATCCTTCTCTTGATGGCTAGTGTAAGCCTCTCACTATGTCCACATAGGATATTGAGGACCTTCGAGGTGAGAAAGAAAGGATTTATGAGGATATTTCAAAAGGAGGAGTACCTTCATCACCCACTAATATCATGGCTGGGAATAAGAATCCTTAAGTTTTACCTATTAGGGATGCAAATGGGGAAGCCAAAATGAAAAATATCTCCATTTTCTCTCCCACACTTCCATGGATTGGCTACTAAAGACCATGAAACTTTTATGATTGAATTTGTTGTAGTTTTCAGGACACATGATTACACCAAAGATGAGAAGAAGTTCAAATTATTTCCCTCTACCCTCGGGAAAAATGTAGCAATCTTTAAAACACCAAATACAGGGATTATTGTAGAGAAAGAGACACAAGGAGTGAAATATTCAAAATGAATCAAGGAGTATATGAGTCCCTAGAATATTTTGAGGAAATATTCTAGCTAAGTTATAGGACAACACACAAATACATTATTGACCTAGACTCCTTTAAATTAGTCTTACTTTGGGAGTAAAAGAAGAAATAATGGAGACCCTTAACATGTTGCCCAATGGGGATATTTATGAAAGCTCACTAATCCAGGACGCTCTAGCAAACCTCAAAAATATAAGTGTTCAAAAGTTTGTGGAAACTTTTCAAATTCATAGAGCTCAGTGATCTGATTCCAATGACATAAATGACACCTCAATCCAAGTCTATATGATAAAGTTATGGCTACTCAAAGTTTTGCTCAAAATGGGCAAAAGTCAAAGTCAAAGGCTTACTAGGCAATTCACAATTCTCACATCAACATGATGGTGCGGCATCATTACAAGTCACAATTTGGCTCAATCACTACGTGTCTTGTGTCACCTCGTAGTTGGCCTATCACATGTGGCACATGACATATTTAGCGAAGCTCCAACTCAGTTTCATGACGGGGTCAATTTGGCAATTTGTCTAAACTTCCAACTAAATTTGGCAGAATTTTGGATAAATTTAGCAGATCTCCAAAACCGAGTTAGTGACATGCTAAAGTTTTTGGATGTGGTTTAATTTGGCAATAGTGGTGTTAAATTTGGTGGAGGTTAAATTCTAATATATTAAAAATTATTTCTAAACTAAAATAAAAGAGGGGGGCTATGGGTTTGACCCTAGGACCCCCACCAACCACCATACTTAATTAATTTGTTTCTAACCAACAACCCATTAGGTCCCTTTGCAACTCCACCCATGTTACTTTTAAAAAACTATATTTCATGCATTACGAAGGGGATGCCCATGACCCACAACAGAACTATGAAGGAGGACCAACATGGAACAAGTAAGAGGTGGTTGTGGCCCAGTATAGGCAAATATTTTGAGACAAAATATTCCCAAGAATATTTTATGATAATATTCTCAATATATTCTAATGCTTTGGCATGTTTTTCGATGTTGAGATTCCCGTAAATGTCTGGCAATGATGATGACAAAACCATATGATGTTTATAGTCATTCTTCTCAAAATTTCGAGAGGAATACATTGGCACAGTTAGAATTGTGATTTGAGAAGAATATATGAGGGCTTATGGTTGAATCTCATGCGTGTTAATAATTATTTACACGTTTCACGAGATGGAGCTTCACTTGTCAAAAGGCAATCAAGTTTATACTCATTTTTCTTAAAATTTCACTCGTAATCCACTAGTGTAGTCAGAATTGGGATATGAGCAATATATCTAAGGTCTCATGGAAGAATCCTCCACGTTATTTTAAATTATTGGCACAAAATTCAAGGAAACCTTTCACATGTCATAAGGTGGTTGTGTTTATACTCTAAACTTGTAGAATTCTGAGGCAGAGTTGTTGGTATCGAATATGTTGCAGTTTGAGCAGTGGATTTTTAGGTCACTCCGAGATGTGAGGTATTTCCATGTCCTTGCCATTATTTTGTTGAGATAATATAGAGGCCTCTTCACTTTGAATTTTGGCCCAGATTCGTAGCTCACATGTTGTTGAACTCCATTAACAAATCTTGGTGCATTGTCTATAATGTATTCATTTTGTCTTGCTTCTACATGGATGTTGCATTTATCATGTTTTAATTCGCTTTAAGAAATTTCGTTTAACATCACCAAATGAAAGATCCTAGATAATTCACTCACCTTATCCAACAGAAAATATAGAGGAAGAGAAGGAAGAGCCTACACCTCAATTCAACATACCTCCCTTTCCTAAAATGTTGACCAGTTACAAAGAACACACCCTAGAAGAAGCGAAACTTCTGGGAGAATTGAAAAAATTGTGTTAAGATTCCCCTCATGTAGGCCATTAAATATGTTCCTATATACTATAATTTCATCAAATAGGAATGTATTATAAGTCCAAGAAGGAGTAAAATAGATTCCCCTAATATCAATGTCATAAGGTAGCTAATTGTTATTATGCTTGGGAAGATCATCATCCCAAATTATTTAGATCCTAGAAGCCTAATAGTATATTTTAACATCAATGTCAATTTAGTATACAACACTCTCATTGACGTGGAAGCTACAATAAATGTCATGACCAAGGATACTACTCTTAATATCAATCTCTAGGGATCCCCAAGCAAAAACCACCAAAATGTTAGAACTTGTTGATAGATCCATAGTAGCACTTGAAGGCATAATTAAAGATGTCATGGTTTCCATTAATTCTAGGGAATATCCCACATATTTCCTTTTTATTCATCCCAAGACCATGTTTAATGTATGCCCTCCTATTTTAGGAATATCTTGGTTGCTAATTGTTGATTCCTACATCAATTGTAGGGATGGAAATATGATGATAAAAATGGGTAGTCAAAACAATATCTTGTATTATATCCCCCTTCTTAGTCTCTCATTGAGCATGAGTTTCCTATTTGGGTAGAAGAGGAAAAATAATAATAACTTTATATATCACCGCCCTACCTAATTTGTACACTAGAAACCACCATTGGTAGTAGACAATTATATGAAGATAATATGATTAACAAATTTCTACAAAATAAATATCTTGCTGCCACAAATATTGATGGCTTGAAAGAAGAATCTACACAGCATCTAGGATGATATTAGGATAGTTCATGGGAAGATATGATCACTACTGGTTCTGACCAAAGTAATGTAAAAACCATATAAATCGTCCCTCCAAAACTCTGAAAATCAACCCCTTTCTTTCAGTTGATCCAGACAATAAACTTATCACTATTTTGACGCAGAATATTGGTTCCTTTGCATGGGATTACAAGGAAATGAAGGGATTACACCAATATGTATGAAATCATCATATATCAATCAAATAGGACCATAAACATGTTCATAAACCTAAGAGGTGAATGAACCCAACACTAAAAGACATTGTAAAATAAGAATAGAAAAAATTATTAGATGTTGGATTCATCTATCCAATTCATATAGTGAATGGGTGTCTCCCTTAGTAATTGTCACTAAAAAGAATTGTAAATGGACAGTCTACATTGATTTCAGAAAACTCAACAAAGACACCAAAAAGGATTTTTTTCCCTTGGCCTTCATTGACCATGTCTTGGATGTCCTTGCAAGGAAAACGTTTTTCATTTTTGGATGGATTCAATGAGTATAATTAGATCCAGATGAACCCTAAATATTAGGATAAAATCACTTTCATGTAGCCATGAGAAACCTTTTCCTACTAGGCTCTTCCATTTGGTGTATGAAATGACCCTACTACCTTCCAAAGGGTTGCATTGAGAATTTTCTTTGATATTGTACATGATTCAGTAGAGATATATATGGATCATTTTACACCTTATCAAGGTGCTTTCCAAGAAGCTCTCTCCAACCTAGGCAATTTTTTTCAAAGGTATATAGAGATGAAACTCTACTTGAGCCATGAAAAGTGCCATGTTTTATGAATTAAGGGATTGTTTTAGGGAACCTTCTCTCTAAGGAAGGAATCCAGGTAGATCCTAATAAAATAACCATCAACAAGAAGGTTCTTCTTCCTCAAAAATAGAAATATGTTAGGAAATTTCTAGTTCTTGTTGGCTATTATAGAATATTCATCAAGGATTTTAGTAAGATTGCTTCACCTTTGTTTTCTTTTTAAACAAGAGATTCATAAGTCTACTGTAAAAAACTATGTCAAAAGGCATTTGAAGAGATTAAAGAGAATATGATCATTTCATCAGTCCTTAGAGGACCAGAGTTTCACCTTTCCCTTCCATATCCACACTGATGTATCAGATAAAGCGATTGGGGTAGCCTGAAGGTAAATTGCCTTATGCCATTTGTTTCATTAGCAAGAATCTATCTAAGGCTGAGCTTAACTACATAGACACCGAAAAATGAATTTTTAGTTGTTATACATTCTCTGAACTAATTTTGACACTACATCATTGGCTATCAAGTCTTTGTACATATTGATCATGAAGTAATTAAGTAATTGATGAATAATCTTGATGTAAATGCTCATATAATTAGGTGGTTACTATTGCTACAACAATTTGGTTTAACTATTATTAAAAAGCCTAGAAAAGATAATGTTTTTGTAGATTTTTTTCAAGGATAACTTTGTCTACAGAAAATGAAGGAATGGTGGATGACCGACTTCCTGATGACCACCTTTTCTCAATCTCACTCATCTCCATGTTTTTCTAGCATAGCTAACTTTTTAGTTTTTGGCCATTTTTCCCCTCATTTATCTTCAAAGGAGAAGAGCAATATTTTCAAGAAAAGCACCCCTTATTCTTTGATTTGGGGTAACCTCTTTAGGTTGGGGCCTAATCATATCCTCAGAAGATGTGTGAGAGAAGATGATTTTATAATATCCTATCATGTTCTCATGATGGACCCTATTGATGGGCAGGAATGTTCTTCCAACAATAAGGGATCTCCACAGTGTAAAATCCCAATTATACCCTACACAATTTGGTTTAGGAGTCCCATCTAGAATTTAGGCCTAACAACCATCATATTTTCTATGGCTCACTTTGGACAAAACAAACAACAACCATTAGAGAAAAAAAATAGAACCTTTAATAAATGGAAATGAGTAACACCTAGAATGTTATGCATATAACATCGAGTAAGTAGCATTGACACAAATCCTAAGAGAAGTTTTATCAAAAACTCAAATAAAATGCATGTATTTGATAGAAATTATTTCATTGATCATAAATAATTTCATAATAAAAAACCTTATGAAATCAAGTGAAAGTTTCACAATCTCATACATAACATATGTTCAAATCAATGAAACAGTTCACCAACATAAGCATAAAATAAACTCTGTAGAAAATCTTGTAGATTCATAAGCTCATGAAATGTACTAAAGCACGGGACAAGAATATACTTCTACTTTCAACCAGCCGAAGCCAGTAGATCGATGAAAAAAATATGAAAAAGAAGAATACAAATCAATAGAACATAACACAATAAGTATCTCGGGAAAGCCACTTCTCAAAACCTCGTTATCTGTATTGCATATATCAAAACTATGAGTGAAGATACAAAGCTTGTTCTCACTAGAACAATTCCACACAAGCATGCTCAAATCTCTCAGCTCACAGGCTAGCTCTTGGCCAACACTTAGCCAATTCTATAGCTCTCCAATCCCCTAATCTCTTTTGTAATTCCTAGGATGAATAGCTCGTATTTAAAGGGAATTCATGCTTCCAAAACTATGCAATCCAAGCATAGGATAAATATCTTATGCATGCATGATATTTACACTCTAGTAAATAATACCACTAATAATACATTTTCCTTTCACTCTGGTCTCAATTGGGTCTTTCTCTGGACTGATATGCATGAGTTTCTCATGAGGGAATCTTCAGTTAACTGGAGTAGCACTAGTAGATGCAATAGTGCACCAACTGACTATTAGTCCTCTATTAGTTCCAAAAACAATTTAGAACTAATTTAACTAAACTTAACTCAGTAAACTGAGTGATCTAATTTCCAACTCAATTTAAACTCGTAATGGACCCCTAAAACTTAGGGAGAACATATACATGACTATAGAGATACTTCCAACTAAAAATTCCTAAGCTAACTAAGTTAGTTAAAGTTAATTAACTATTTACAAGTTTAAGTATGGGGGATTACGCAGTGCATTATATTAGATATCATTTTTGGGATTCAACTGCGTTAAGTAAGTCATTCAAACGTATGACCATTTCCATGAGAGGTAGTCGTAACTGACT
>APFE030242573.1:193687-206623 GCA_000404065.3 Pinus taeda
AGGTCACCCATCCCGGAACTCCTCTGGCTCAAGCGCGCTTAACTATGGAGTTTTTCCACAATCAAGCCCACTTAGCTTGCTACCCCATTTGCAAAAACCTTAGCAAGTATTGTGCCTCATGAACCATTCAAGTTAGAGATCCCTTGACTCTTTTTGAATTTAAGTATGGGGGATTACGCAGTGCATTATATTAGATATCATTTTGGGATTCAACTGCATTAAGTAAGTCATTCAAACGTATGCCCATTTCCATGAGAGGTAGTCGTAACTGACTAATTTCTCATGATTTTTGAATAGTTCACTTAGCACTCATTGCATCGGGTGATGCTCACAGGGGTGAAGAAGTGGGATTGAAACTAGTGAAATGTGGAGAACGAATCACATAGAATCAATCATCACTTTCGGGGCTTGCACCTGGTAACCAGGACTTCCCAGGAGGTCACCCATCCCAGAACTCCTCTGGCTCAAGCACGCTTAACTGTGGATTTTTTCCACCATCAAGCCCACTTAGCTTGCTACACATTTGCAAAACCTTAGCAAGTATTGTGCCTCAAGAACCATTCAAGTTAGAGATCCCTTGACTCTTTTTGAATTTAAGTATGGGGGATTACGCAGTGCATTATATTAGATATCATTTTGGGATTCAACTGCGTTAAGTAAATCATTCAAACGTATGACCATTTCCATGAGAGGTAGTCGTAACTGACTAATTTCTCATGATTTTTGAATAGTTCACTTAGCACTCATTGCATCGGGTGATGCTCACAGGGGTGAAGAAGTGGGATTGAAACTAGTGAAATGTGGAGAACAAATCACATAGCATCAATTATCACTTCCGGGGCTTGCACCCGGTAACCAGGACTTCCCAGGAGGTCACCCATCCCAGATCTCCTATGGCTCAAGCGCGCTTAACTGTGGAGTTTTTCCCCACAATCAAGCCCACTTAGCTTGCTACCCCATTTGCAAAACCTTAGCAAGTATTGTGCCTCATGAACCATTCATATAGAGATCCCTTGACTCTTTTTTAAATTTAAGTATGGGGGATTACGCAGTGCATTATATTAGATATCATTTTTTGGGATTCAACTGCGTTAAGTAAGTCATTCAAACGTATGACCATTTCCATGAGAGGTAGTCGTAACTGACTAATTTCTCATGATTTTTGAATAGTTCACTTAGCACTCATTGCATCGGGTGATGCTCACAGGGGTGAAGAAGTGGGATTGAAACTAGTGAAATGTGGAGAACGAAGTGATGATTGATGCTATGTGATTCATTCTCCACATTTCACTAGTTTCAATCCCACTTCTTCACCCCTGTGAGCATCACCCGATGCAATGAGTGATAAGTGAACTATTCAAAAATCATGAGAAATTAGTCAGTTACGATTACCTCTCATGGAAATGGTCATACGTTTGAATGACTTACTTAACGCAGTTGAATCCCAAAAATGATATCTAATATTTACAAGTTGTTATGAGAATAGAATTCGATTTTGATTCTCAGTTTAATTCAAGGACAAATTAAACTGGAATTTCTTGTTGCCATTTCTCAACACTCCCTCTCCATAATAAATGTATTATCAGCTACCCTGATCCTATCTCTTTGAAACTTGAATTACATCTTCACAATGCCTTTGTCAAAATGTCAGCATCTTTCTCCTCCGTTGGAATATACTCGAACAACATAATTCATCTCAATACACAATCTCTGAGATGATGATATTGGATATCAATATGCTTGGACCGATCATGAAAAAATGGATTTTCATAAAGTTTGATACAACTCTGATTATCACAATAAATCATAGTTGGATCCATCTACTAAGTAAAAAAATCAACCAGGATCTTCCTCATCCATATGGCCTCACATGTTTCCTGACTCGCATCCATGTACTCTGTCTCTGTTGAACTGAGTGCAACTGATCTATGTTTCCTCTTGTACCAAGAAATTATCGCTAACCCAATACTAAAGATCCCTCTTGATGTGCTCTTCCTGTCAGATGGACTCCCTACCCAATATGCATCAGTGAAGCCTTGAAACTTCACTCCCTTTGTCTATGTGTACCATTATCCATACTTAGAAGTGCCCATGAGATATCTCAACACATGCTTTGCTACCTTCCAATACAACTTGGTAGGCCTAACCATTTCTTGACTAAGTTGGTTAACTTCATAACACATATATGGTCATGTGTTCACCAAGTACATGAGTGAACCCACAAGTTACCTATAAACAGTAGCTTCCACTACTTCCCCTGAAGTAGCATCCTCCTTCCTCGAGTTACACACTAGAGGAGTCTCCATTGGTTTGTTGATCTCCATGCAGGATCTCCTGAGTGTCTCGTTGGCATACTTGCCCTGAGACACAAACAAATCCCCATCTCCTTTCCATACCTCCATCCTAATAAATTAATGCATGAGCCCCATGTACTTCATCTAAAACTCTCTTGCAACGTCCTCCTTGTAAGACTTGATCAATTGATCATCACCTGTCGGTATGAGATCATCAACATAAATTACAATGATCAATAGTTTACCTTCCACCACTATGTGGTGCTGGTTTGCATCTACTTCACTCTTCGTGAAGCCCAACCTGTTGAAATAGCTATCTATCCTAGTGTACCAAACATGAGGTGATTTCTTCAGCCCATACAATGCTCTCTTGAGCTGACACATATGTGACTTACGGTCATTGGTTTCAAAACCTTCAGGCTACACTATGTACACCTCTTCCTTAATTATTCCATTAAGGAAGGTTGTATTTACATCCAATTGATGTATCTTCCAACCCATCTGTGATGATAGTGCCAATGTAGAATTGATCGATGAGTGCCTTGCAACAGGAGCAAAGGTCTCATCATAGTCAATCCCCTCTACCTGTGAAAAGCTGCAGGCCACAAATATAGCCTTATGGTTCTCCACACTACCATCTGCAGCTTTCTTTAACTTGTAAACCCAACAAGAGCTCACCATTGACTTGTCCTTCGATCTCAAGACCACATCCCAAACATTGTTACAAAGTATGGAGTTGTACTCCTCCATCATGGCATCAACCCAAACCAGTTGCTGCACTACTTCCTTAAAGTAAGATGGCTTTGTCACAACACATTCGCCCATAAGAGCCATGTATCTAGTGTACCTCTTAGGTGACCTTCTCTGCCTGCACTGAGAAGTGGATGCTCCCACATTATATCGTGCATCATCCAACAATTTGTTAACCTCTCTAGTGCGCTTTCTTCCCTCTCTGGAAGACTCTGCCCGAGTTAATGTCTCCATTCCCGGATCCTCTGCATGTGGCTGATCCACATCAATTTGAGGCTCCTCAACCTTAGGAGCTAAAAGCTCCTCATACACATGTAGCTCAAGATCCATCTCCACAGAAACTTGCATGGTCTTCTCCTCATCAAATCTGACATCCCTACAAACCACTGTCATCTTGTTGGTCGGAAAGTACAGTCGATAGTTGTGAGGTGTATCATTGTACCCCACAAATATACCCAAATCTGTTGTAAGCTCAAGCTTCTTCCATGCATCTTTTCTCACAAGGAAATATACCGACGACCCAAAAATCCTGAAGTGACCAACATCTGGCCTCTTACCGGAATAAGCCTCCTCTGGTGTCTTCATCTCAAGTATCTAATGTGGGCTATGTTTTTGAACATAAACTGATGTGTTGCATGCCTTAGCCCACAAGTGTAGTGGTAGTCCCTGATCATGCAACATCGCTCTTGCTGCCCCTATGATGCTTCTATTCCTCCTCTCGACCACCCCATTCTACTGAGGGTTATGGGGTGTCGTCAACTCCCATTTAATCCCTTTATTTACATAGAAGATCTTAAATGCATTTGAGACATACTCACCACCATTATCACTCCATAGAGATTTAACCTTCTTGCCTGATTCTTTATCCCCCAATGCTTTAAACTCACAAAACTTTGTGAAAATTGGATCCTTTTTTTGCATGAAAAATATCCAACATTTATGAGAAAATTCATCAACAAATAGAACATAATACCTATGTTTGGTTTTGGATGTTGTCAAGAATGGTCCACACGCATCTAAATGGAATCGCTCTAGAATAGCCTCTACTCGATTTCCTCTGTAATGAAAGGAAGACTTATTTATTTTCCCAAATTACACCCCTTGCATGTATCAACTTTATCAAGCACACCTTTGGGAAGACCGGTAGAGATCTACTGTAATATCTTCAAAGCCCAATAACAAAAGTGGCACAATCGCTTGTGCCACAAATCGCCACCGTCTTGGATCTACATCCTTTATACTTTTGTGCTCAAAGAAGAACACTCCTCTACCTTCATCTTATAGAGGTTCTTCACTTGAATCCCTATCTTCTTTACTTGACCTGTGGCTATGTGTCAAAGGAACACCTTTCCTTTCAAGAAGATCACATCATAGTCTTTATCCTACAACATGATAATGAATACCAAGTTCTTCTTCAGCCCGGGAACATATATAACATTCTTTAAGGTGAGTAGAGTCCCATGCTCCCTCTAAAAAGTAATCGTGCCCAATCCACTAACATTATACTTCCCGTCGTCACCCATCTCAATATGCATTTGGAGATATTTCTCCTCGAGGTCACTGAATAACAATTTGTCGCCAGTCATGTGGAATGAAGTTCCATTATCCAAGTACCATACACTTCTGATCATTGAAGACACCATGCATCAAATGAGGGAAAATTCCAATTCAAATTGAGAGGCCAAAGCCTCACCCGTCGCTCCTCCTGGGCACTTCTTCTTGGACTTCTTGAGTAGACAATTTGTAGCAAAATGGCCCAGCTCATGACAATGAAAGCACTTAACTTTCATCATGTCTTTCTTACCTCCATGATAAGAATCTGATTTGGAATGGGAAGCTTTCCCTTTCCCCTTCTTCACATTAATCGCTAAGGCACATTTCTCTTCATCATCAGTCTTTGATGACGAGCCATCCCTAGTGTTCCTCCTTATCTCCTCTTGCATCAAATATGACCACGATCGTTCCCAATATGGTAGCTTCTCCCAACCATTGATAGAGTCCTAATAACTATGCCAACACTTTGGGAGTACTAGAAGAGAAAAACTCACCATATCATCCTCGATAACCATGATTCCAACACTTCCAAGTTCATCACGAAACTGAGTGAACTTGGTCAAGTATTTTGGAATCGTCTTGCATTCTCCATTTTGATTTTTTGAAGTTTGTCCTTCAGTACCAATTTCCTTTGGTCATTGTTTTTCTGATACAAATCTGTCAATGCTTTCCACATAGCATACGGAGTTTTCTTTCCATGGAGACTCAAGACAATGTGGTCTTGAACTCCCTCAAGGATTATTCGCCTCACCTTTGCCACACACTTCTTCCATTCGGCCAAATTATGTGCATCTAATGTTGTTGGCTTAGGAATTTATTGATCAACAAATTCCTTCAAGCCATTATCCTCTAGCACAGCCTCCATTTTGTCCCTCCAGGCTATAAAATTCGAGTTACCTTCCAAGACATACTGGAGCTGCAAATCGTAGAACGCCATTTGTCAATCCTAAAGTATGTATTGAAAATTCGAATTTCATCTCTAACCCAAAACTCAAAAATTCGAAATCCTCTAGTATAATGTTCTCAGCTCTTATACCATGTAGAAAATCCTATAGATTCACAAGCTCGTGTAATGTACTAAAGCAAAGGACAAGAATCTAGTTCTACTTTCAACTAGAAAAAGCCAATAAATCGATGAAAAAAATATGAATAAGAAGAAGACAAAACAAGGGAATATAACACAATAAGTATCTGAGGAAAGTCACTGCTCAAAACCCCACTGTATTGTAGATATCATAAATTTTAAAGATACAAATCTTGTTCTCACTAGAACAATTCTGCACCAGTATGCTCAACTCTCTCAGCTCACAAGCTAGCTCTTAGCCAATGATTAGCCAATTTTGCAGATCTCCAAGCCCCTTATATCTTTTGTAATTCCTAGGATGAATAACCCGTATTTAAAGGGAATTCATGCTTCCATAAATGCCTAATCCAAACATAGGATCAATCTCTTATGCATGCATGATATTTACACTCCAGTAAATAATAACATCGATAGTACATTGTCCCTGCACTCTAGTCTCAACTAGATATTTCTCTAAACTGACATGCATGATTTTCTCATGAGGGAATCTCCAATTAACTAGAATAGCACTTTTTAGTGCCTAAATCTACCTCAGGCTAATGGAAGGCAAGTCTAGGGTAACATCAAACCACGCTTAACCTGGTAGCTAGCCCTACCAGGTCAGGAGAGGGCTCTCTCCTTGTCAATCTCAATTAGGATATTGGCAAATAGGGCTTGAGATGACTGAAATGAATGCTAATTTTAGGCTAGGTATAGTAGATCAGGGAATTTTGTTTGATTTTAGGTTTTGGTTACTGGATCAATTGGAGAAGGCAGAATGGGTCCGGGCAATCAACTCAGGGATACAGTCATGTCCTGTGGGGCTAGGTAGACAAAGGTTTATGTAGTAGCAATGGATTAAAATGGTAGTTTAAGACAGATGAGGAGTGGAGGACAGTATAAAGAAACTATGTATCCTCTTCAAACAGTTGAAAACATTGAAAACCAAATGCATTCCCAAGACAAACCACTGTAAATTAGTGTATTTTGTCTATTCACCTTGATTCATTTAGTTTATAAGAGAGATGTGGATACATATAAAACATCAGAAAAAACTCATTACAAAGAAGAAACAATACATAAACTCATTGTCACAAGAATCCCACAAAAATAGCCGTGAAACTTGGTTTTATTCCTTGCCAAACTGTTGATACAAATGTTCAATGAGTGCCAACATTTTTACGAAAGTCCAGCCTTTACAAATGACTAAGAAAGTACATAATATAGGCATCAAACCATTCATGCTAGTTTTCAGGGGTCGAATCGATGAGAAGAGGAGTGGTTTCAACCATATCTAAACTAGGAACACAAAAGTAGGCAATGGAACAACTTGCCTCTAAAACTTAGGAAACCAATTCATTACAGCTCAAAACCACTTGGAACTTGATGTATCTACCCTATGAGGTGATTTTTATCCATATTTACATCAAATTCATCATTACCATGCCTACATTTACCAAGAAATGAGGAAAAAGTGATCTCCCAATAAAACTAGGAAAAATCTGGAAAATCAGGCAAAATTGGCAAAATCAATTTAATACGCAGCGCCAAAATTTTAATGCACAACACTTTTTCTAGGCCAATGTTGGAGGCCTTCTCAGTGTCCAAATCAGGTAAAAGTTGGCTTGTTGGAAAGCCCTACCTGTCCCGTTTCTGTAAAAAAAAAATTTTTTTGATTTGGAGTTCATTTACCCCTCCAAAACTTGATTCTCCCAAGACTTCTTCCTGTGTGACAAAAAAGTGGCAAAGAGGGCACTTTTTGGGTGTTTTTTTGCCCTTTTGGTGTTCAAGACCTTGTCCAAATCTTCTCATTATTTCTGGGTTTACATATTTTTCCATGTTGATTACAGATATGTAAGCCATTTTTCAAGAGGATGCCTCCAACAAAAGGTGCAGCGTCAGTGGCGCTATGCACCTACTGGGTTTTCCTATGTTGCAAAATTTAATGCGTAGTGCCACCGATTTAATGCACATCGCCCTTTTGTAGACTGATTTTGGAAGCCGTCCCGATGTCCAAATTGGATTTAGGATAGCTCATTGGAAATATTATTGAGTCTAATTTCCAAAAAATCTTGAATTTTTCAATTTGGAGTTCGTTTGCCCCGTCAAAAGTCAAATCTCGCAAGACTGGTCAAAATGTGCAAAATGAGGCTACCTAAATGTAGAGTGTTGTTACAGTCAACTTTTCAAGGTCTTTCTCAACTCCAAATTGAGCTCATGATAGCTCATTGGAAACATACTTGTGTCTAATTATCATTTCACTCATCATGCAATTCATTTGGCCAACCAAGCTAGGATAAATATTAATTTTCCTTATGTCACTCCAAAGGTGCAGCAACTCTCCTGAGGCAACTACATTTTTGACATTTCTCTAAAACCATGACACCTATGTAAAACGTGAAGGAGGTTTTTTTTCCTTGGAATATTATGGACAAAAACCTCTCTCACATTTTCCAAGTTCGTTTTTTCTTGCTCAGAAACATCATTTGAGTAAAACCTATCCCGATGTGTGGAATAGGGGATTTGTGGAAATGAAGGGAAAAGAAAGGGACAAGGAGATTCTAAAATATTGATAAAATGTTGGGAAGTAGGGAGGGATGTTAGGAAATAGGGGAAAGTGGAACTTCAAATATTGAGTGAGGGGAAGGGGTCCAAAAGGGAAAAACATAGGTTTAGCTTAGAAATTGTCAAATTGTAGCAAGAAACTAGGGTTTGTGGAAAAATGAGGAATTTGAGGGATATCAGTGATGGGAAGTGTTTAATAAGGTACATTAAGGATATGGGAAGGTGTATGAACATTAGGATACAAGTTTTTTTTTATGATTTGACCATACAAGAGAAATTACCTTCAAAACCCTAGGAGAGGGAAATGAGCCTTACCCAAGCACAACTGAAACACGAACAAGGTGTAAAATGACCCATTGGAACCTAAAATGATGATTACCACTCTTTGAATGATGGAACACTCAGCTAAATGGTGACATGGACCGACACTTGGAAAACTTTGGAAGGAGTGAAAGCAAACCCTAGACCTAATACCTAGTGACCAAATTTTACTTGAAAACTCACTAAAATGACAAAATTTAACCTTGACACCTTAAAATCACTTTGTAAGAGCATGTTTGATCACTGGAGGAAGGTTTCAAAGACTAACACTAACATTGGCACAAATGGGGATGGTAGCTCCTTGGAGGTGCCAAGAACCGTAGATCTTTGGGAAAGCAGACCAATGCCTTATCCATTGGGAAATATGGAGTCAAAAACTCAAACTAAAATGCATGACTCAAAACTGATGACTTGATGACACAAACTGACTCTGAAACTAACTTGAAACTAGTGGAACTAATGTAAAATTGACTCAAGACTTACTTAACTAAAACAAGTACTTACTAAGTTTTTTTTATGGCAGCAGACCATCAAGATTTGAGGGCTTCAAATCATGATGAAAACCACCAGCCCATTGATGAAATATGCACAATCATTTGAAGTGGGCCTTCCAATGCAACCAATCCAACGGATGGCTACTCACTGAAATTCTGCTCTCACTTTTCTCGAGCGAGTAAAACAATGTACATGTAGGCAACTCACAATAGCAACTGAAACCAAGGCTTATGCTAACGAACCAGGAAACATCCATCTTATCTTGTGTTTGCAAAATAATTCCGAAAGGATCTTGAAAGAACTGAAGCACCAGCTTGTCTTGAGATCTAGCAACAAAAATACAAGTACTCCCTTCATTATGATCTAAAAAAATTGTTGGTTGATGTTTGATTGGAAGGCTTTGAGAAATATAAGCTTCTACTATTTGAGCATTAGCTGTAAATTCCTCGAGCATGAGAAATTCTTGCCTCGATTTCTAGCATACTATCTCTCTCAAGCTCATATTCCTCAAATTCATAGTCTAAGCCATTCTTAAACAGAAAACATTCTTAAAGATTATCAAACATGGCAGCCTTATCTTTGGCATACTAGCTCTCTCAGGCTCATATTCCTCAATTTCATAGTCTAAGCCATTCTTAAACAGAAAACATTCTTAAAGATTATCAAACATGACAGCTTTACCATTTTCATAAAGGAAAACAATATCTTTTTGTTGATCTATAAATCTAATTTCAAGATTTCCCTCACTTTCAAAAGTGGAAGAAGCTTCACTTACACCTTCTTGACGATGTGAACACTGCAAACCTGCATTAGCTTGGGCTGTAACCTAACCTTTCAGGAGTTGATCTATCTCATCTTCAGATAGAGGAGATAATAATTTTTGTTTTCTTTTGCTCAATCAATTATTGTCTTCTTGAAATAACATTTCAAAACATGAAATATGAGAAGAAAACTCTGAATGACAGTCCTCAACTCCCTGGTCTTCTGAAATTTGAAAACATTGTTGATCATATTCATATGACATGGAAATCAAATTGTCATCGCACTCATCAGTCATATGAGGGAAAAGTTCAGATAGTTCTTGAAACTCAAAACTAACACTTCTATCATTTACCACTAAGTTATCCAAAGAAGATTTTTCACTTACATGAACAAAGATATCACCTTATTTTTCATAAAAGGACTGGATTACCTCCTTGTGAAGACTTTGTTCTAATGAAATGAGAACACTTGGATCTGTAACTTTGTCTTCTTCTTTCCAAACGATCTCATCAATAGAGCTCTCCTTCATGGGATTCAGAACAAGGTACTCTTCATCATCATGATCCGAATCTAGATCTGAAATAGCCAACCTGATTTTATCACAATCTGAGATTGAAACTTGATTTCCCTGCATACTGTCATCTACTATGAGCAGATTTGAAATAAGGCCTTCTCTTTCATCATTTTCCATTGAACTAAGATCTTGATCTTGCTACAAATTTTCCTGAACATCTTGATAAGTATCCTCTAAGTTCTCTTTATGTTTTTGAAATGGATTTTCATACAAGGCTTCCATGATTTCATCGTCCATGAAGTCATCATCTTCATAAACTTTCTCAAGATTTTCAATAAAACTATAAGCATGTCTACAACAATTCTGAACTAATATTAAGGATGGATAAGATTCTTTATACCTTTCAAACAACATGGTATGAAAGCATTTCAAATAGTAAATACTAGCAGGCAACAAACATTCATACCAAGATCAAGCTTCACCTTCCAGAGTGGCCATGAATATCTTCATCAAGCAGTCTTCAGAAAAGTCAACCTTCAACTTGTGAATATGCATGTGAAATCTAACCAGATGTAAAGCAGCATCATTCCTATCATCATCTTTAAACATAGGCAAATTCCTTTGCCAATCTACCTTAGGAATTTTATTTGGGAAACCTGGAATGTGATCTCAGCTCATGGGAGCATACCTTCGATCTAGCGAATTCATTTAGATAACAATGAATTTACCAAAAAAATTCTTCAAGCTATTGGTTCTTGAAGAGTAGAGTTGCCATAAAAAGTCTGAACCTTGGGATTCTTCAACACTAGAGTCACCAGGTGAATGATTTCAACCTTCTGATGTCCGATCATTGTCCACCATCAACAATCATATCTGAACTTGATTACATTTTGTTGAGGAACACAAAACTATGTTCCCCAGTATGGTCACCACTATGTTAGTGCCTAAATCTACCTCAGGCTGAAGGAAGGCAGGTCTAGGATAACATCAAACCACGCTTAACTTGGTAGCTAGCCCTACTAGGTCGCAAGAGGCCTCTCTCCTTGTCAATATCAATTAGGAGATTGGCAACTAGGGCTTGAGATGACTGAAATGAATGCTAATTTTAGGCTAGGTATAGTAGATCAAATAATTTTGTTTGATTTTAGGTTTTGGTTGCTGGATCAATTGGAGAAGGCAGACTGGGTCCGGGAAATCAACTCAGGGATATAGTCATGTCATGTGGGGCGAGGTAGACAAAGGTTTATGTAGTAGCAATGGATTAATCTAGTAGTTTAAGGCAGCTAAGGAGTTGAGGAGGGCATAAAGAAACTATGAATCCTCTTCAAACAGTGGAAAACATTGAAAACCAAATGCATTCCCGAAACAAACCACTGTAAATTAGTGTATTTTGTCTATTCACCTTGATTCATTTAGTTTAGAAGAGAGAGAGATGTGGATATATATAAAACATCAGAAAAAAATCATTACAAAGAAGAAACAATACATAAACTCATTGTCACAAGAATCCCACAAAAATAGTTGTGAAACCTGGTTTTATTCCTTGCCAAACTGCTGATACAAATGTTCAATGAGTGCCAACTCTTCTGCCAAAGTCCAACCTTTACAAATGACTAAGAAAGTACATAATATAGGCATAAGACCATTAATGCTAGCTATCAGGGGTCAAATCCATGAGAAGAGGGGTGGTTTCAACCATATCTAAACTAGGAACACAAAAGTAGGCAGTGGAATAGCTTGCCTATAAAACTTAGGAAACCAATTCATTACAGCTCAAAATCACTTGGAACTTGATGTATCTTGTTGGGTCTCTATAATACTAGTGATTACCCCATTAATATTGTAGTTGTACCCCTTATTAATATTGTTGTACCCCTTATTAATCATGATTCCATAGACTCTAATGTTGGATCGAAGACCCACCATATTCCAAAAATCGATATGAGGAAGTTTGATGGCAAGGATCCCGCAACATGGATATTATAGATGGCGCAATTTTTCGATCTCAATAATGTGTAAAATGCACAAAAGGTACGTATTGCAACTTTATATTTGGAACCAAATCAGTTTGTATGGTATCAATGGCTTTGCTCTCGTAAACAAATTATCACTTGGGCAATTTTTACGGAAGAATTGACAGTACATTATGAGGATAAAAAAAGCAACACTTTTTTTAGCCAATTGATAAGTCAAACAAAAGGGTTCAATAATGGAGCACATTGAGGAGTTCCAAAACTTGAACATAAGGGTAAAAGATATTCCAGAGGAGCATAGGATTGATGTGTTCATAGGGTCTTTAAAGGATAATATCCAACATGATGTTCACCTTTGGGAACCTGATTCATTAGAGAAGGCATTCAGGTTAGCAAGAAAAATGGAAAGCAAAATTATGGCAACCAGGAAGCATACCACTCACAACTATAAAGATGGAAGTGTTGTTTCTTCTAGTCTTCCACAACCTATAAGGTTGACACCACAACAATTGGAAGAAAAAAGAGCAAAATGGATTTGTTACAGTTGTGGTAGCAAATACACTAAAGGTCATAAGTGTGTTGAGAAGAAATTATTCTACATAGATTGTGAAGAGGAAGAAGAAAAGGAACAAGAAAGGTCAAAAG
>APFE030242591.1:0-11842 GCA_000404065.3 Pinus taeda
ATCAGTCGCCAAAACTATCCTCATAATTGTATTGTGAGAACGTTGTGTCTATATTAAGATTAACCAGAGATCCAGATGTTTTAGATTACTCCCAGATTAACCGGAGAAAAGTGTAAACATGGCGTACAATTTTATGTATTAATATTTGGTAGTTTTTCGAGTTTATAATTAGATACATTATTTTATATTTATAGAGGCTACTGGTCGCCTCGCTCTCTGTGGTTAGACCTGGTACTATGGAGGCTCCTCCTCATCGCCATGGGATAAGTCCTGGCTCTATGATGCAGGTCTAAAGTGCATATCTGCGTTTTCACTTTCACTTGCATACTACTACAACCTGTTACTAGAAGAGCTTGCATGGCTCTAGTCCGGGCAATATTCTCCTAATGTGTGCTTTTTTAAGTCATGAATATTAGTCACTAAAACTAATCTCATGATAATTTTATTGCGAGAACGTTGTGTCTATATTAAGATGTGTCTATTTGAATAACCGCAGATCTGGAAGATTAATCACATGTTTGAACAGAAGAATCTAAACATAGCGTGGTCCTGATTTTGGAAGTTCAAAATATAAATACAAAGGTGGCGTTACCAAAATTCAACCCTGCCTCCACACGACTACAACCTCCATTAATTCTAGCAGCTACGATACCTCGACCCGTAACCAAGCGCCAGAGGCCACTATTAACTAGTAAATACATTAGCTACATCTCCCCACTTATCAATTCTTTGCAAGTATTTTGACTGCTGCAGTAGTGCTAGATTAGTGGCTTGTGAAAGATTTTCTCCAATGGACTTACAAGATCTGGAAGGTATGCGCCGTGAAAAAAGATTGGGTTTGGTAGATCAAGAAGATATGAACCCTAAAAGAAATTTGGTTTCGGAAATCTCTGCTCTTCAGGCCACTGGTGGGACGCAAAAGTTCCCTGGCTCATTCACAAGTCCTAATCCCTGTATTCTGGAAGATGCGCAGCCATTAAGGGTTCCAGGAAAACAGTTTGAACAGAAGCAAGAGGATAAAGGAAAATCAGCATACCCATCACAATTTTCAGGAGCACATAATGGTGCAACTGTACTGGATAGCCAAAGGGACGCAACTAGAAACATGCAAGTGTGTAACATGGGAGCAACACCTGAGCATGAGAATCCTGGTTTTGCTATGTTGGGCAGCTGCGTTTCCAAAAGTGTTTCACGTCCTGTTAAAGCGGGTATCAAATTGTTTGGTGTTACTTTTACAGATACTTCAACAAGTGAGCAGGAGGGGAGAACTTGCAAGTCATCAAAAGAAACTCATGAAGATCAATATAGACATCAGCGAAATCCTAGTCGGAGCCGGACCAAGGTAGTTGAGCAGGAGAGGAGAACTTGCAAGTCATCAAAAGAAACTCATGAAGATCAATATAGACATCAGCGAAATCCTAGTCGGAGCCGGACCAAGGTACGATTTATTTTACAGTGGGCTGAACAAGTTGTTTTTCACAGATTTGTTTGGTTATTGAAAAGTTCAACCAAGTGAATAAACCAGGGTTTGGGATTTTGGAAAATTAAGATATTGATTTCTCGTTTGATTTTCTGTTTTTGTGATATTACTGATTTTGATAATATTCTTGTGGATTAATCACATTATAAGTTGCCAATCCAGGATTTAATATTTTTCGGATTAATCACGCCATAAGTTGTTTTTCACAGATTTGTTTGGTTATTGAAATTCAACCAAGTGAATAAACCAGGGTTTGGGTTTTTAGAAAACTAAGATATTGATTTCTGGTTTGATTTTCTGTTTTTGTGATTTTACGGATTTTGATAATAATTTTGTTTAGTAATCACATTATACTTTGCCAATCTATTCAATATTTTTCGGAATAATTACATCATAAGTTACTATTGAATTCCATTCTAAAAAATTCCAGAATTTGTTTGCTATTAAAAAGATTTTTCACGATGAGAAAAGCATCAATGTCCTGTTGCATTAAACTGCAGGTATTT
This sequence comes from Pinus taeda, assembly GCA_000404065.3. Taxonomy (NCBI): domain Eukaryota; kingdom Viridiplantae; phylum Streptophyta; class Pinopsida; order Pinales; family Pinaceae; genus Pinus; species Pinus taeda. Next base: position 1,987 of record APFE030242591.1, read on the forward strand.
AAACAAGGTAATGGTATTGGGAGATCTGTAGATCTTACTAAATTTGAAGGCTATCCAGAGCTTATTGGTGAACTGGAAGTGTTGTTCAATCTTGAAGGTCAACTGCGAGATTGTAGCAAAGGTTGGTCGGTTGCCTACAGCGACTTTGAAGGAGACATAATACTTCTGGGCGACGAGCCATGGAAGTGAGTATCGATTAATCCAATATAACATGTCATCCATGCTTTTTATTACGTAAACTCATTCGTTTAGTAGACCACTCTGTTTTGTTTTTCTTGCTGATATCCTGATAGTCTTTTTGTTTCTAAACTGTTATTTCTTGGAATTGTTATTTGTTTTGAAAGCAGAGAGTTCTGCGGTCTAGTGGCAAAGATTTTCATATATAAAAGTAATCAGAAGGATAAAAAAAGTACCATCGGTGCTCAAGCATGAAGCCGCCTCGGGTGATCAGAATTCTAGAAATTGTGAAAGGTGTTGGAATCTCGCCTTATGTTCAGATTGCTCAGTGAAGATGTCACTGATATACTATGTTATTTTGAAATTGTGGAAGATGTTGGAACTTCGCCTTGTATTTAGATAAAGCAGGGATGATAGAACTTATGATTCAATATGTATATATACATATTGAGACTATTATTTTGATATTTGGTTCTGAAACTATATTAATAGTTTGAATTATGAATCGTATTATTTCTAATGTGACATTACAGTGTTTTGATATATGGTCTAAAACGATATTAGTTGATGGCTTCGTTGGCATATCCAGCAGTTTTGGTTGAATATTTAGACAGGAGTGGGTTAGAATTATGAATAGAATATATTTCTAATGCGGCATTATAATGTTTTGATATATGGTCTAAAACGATATTAGTTAATGGCTTCGTTGGCATATCCAGCAGTTTTGGTTGAATATTTAGACAAGATTAGTAATTTAATTGTGTTTGGGGTGGGATGTTTAATATATATTTTTTTAAAAATATGGTGTTTAATTCAGTCTAGGTCACATGTTTAGGTCACATGCTTAGGGTTTCAGAGGAGGAGTGGAGGAATAGAAGTTATTTTGGGGAATTAAACTTTCCAAGGGCGTCCAAGCTCAACCATATGATTCTGGTGATAAGCATCCCATCCGGAGTGAATCACTCTTTTCTTTATATGTATACTTTTAATAATAAATTTTGGCGTCCAAACTCTTGTACAATTCTGGTGATAAGCATCTGATCAAGAGTGAATCGAATCACTCTTTACATGTATACTTTTAATAATAAATTTTGGGTGGGATGTTTAATATATATATTTTTAATAATATGGGGTTTAAATCAGTCTAGGTCACATGTTTAGGGTTCAAAGGAGGAGTGGAGTAATAGAAGTTATTTTGGGGAATTAAACTTTCCAAGGGCGTGAGAGCTCTTGTACAATTAGAGTGAATCACTCTTTACATGTATACTTTTAATAATAAATTTTGGGTGGGATGTTTAATATATATATTTTTAATAATATGGGGTTTAATTCAATCTAGGTCACATGTTTAGGGTTCAGAGGAGGAGTGGAGGAATAGAAGTTATTTTGGGGAATTAAACTTTCCAAGGGCGTCCAAGCTCAACCATATGATTCTGGTGATAAGCATCCCATCCGGAGTGAATCACTCTTCTCTTTATTCTCTTTATATGTATACTTTTAATAATAAATTTTGGCCTCCCAGCTCTTGTACAATTATGGTGATAAGCATCTCATCAAGAGTGAATCACTCTTTACATGTATACTTTTAATAATAAATTTTGGTTATGGTGATAAGCATCCCATCAGGTGTGAACCACTCTTCATATGTGAACTGCATATTTGGATTCAACACCATGAAAAACCCCTGGGACGGTTTGATTGTGCGGAAACTAGCTATCAAACTTGTGATTCGAATAAATTGCTGCCTGATTTTCACCGGAAAAACCCACAGGAAAGGCTGCCAAAAAGTCTCATTATCGACAACTGCTACTTTTAATAATAAATTTTGACCTCGAGGCTCATACCATTTTGGTGATAAGCACCCCATCAAGTGTGAACCACTCTTTATATGTATACTTTTAATAATAAATTTTGCCAAAAAGTCTCATTATAGACAACTGCTACTTTTAATAATAAATTTTGACCTCAAGGCTCGTACCATTTTGGTGATAAGCATCCCATCGTGAGTGAATCAGTCTATATGTATACTTTTAATAATAAATTTTAGAAAATAAGGTGCAATTTTTTATAATTTAAGTTTTTTTTTGTTTTATTAGGAAAGTTATGGAATATTGTGAAGTAGTGGTCAAATTATCTAATTACATTAACATATATTAATCATCGTATGCACCATATACACTTAACATATATTAATCATCCTATACACCATATACACATAAGTGGATGAAAGCCTACTCCAAGTTCTTCTTTTTTAAGTCAAATTCCACTATGATAATTATGTAAAATGACCAAGGTTTGAAACTCCCAATAATTGAAAAGAAACAACTAAAAATATATATATAACTTAAAAATCTTTGAATGATTGTTTTTTAATCCACAAGCTAATCTCCCAAATCACTCGGAATCAAATTAAATATTATAATGAATAAAAAATATAATTAACCCACTTACATTTAATAAGTTTGTTAAATTTCTAACACAGGTAAATAATAAAACTAAAAATAATAAAATATAATTATTTTGGTGTAAAAAAAAAAAATTGAATAAGCATATAAATTAATGACGTTAACAATATAGGGTAAAATTAATGGAGGTTTTATTATTATTATTATTATTATTATTGTCAAAACTAGTTAATGGAGGTTTTATTATTATAATTATTATTATTTAATATGTAAAATCTATCGAATCATTGTTAAATTGGTCATGAAGATAACCATCATTCGCTCCTACGTGAGACTATGTGAGAATATAGATTGATTAAAACCACATTACTTGGAACAACTTGTTTGAAAACCACATCACTTGAATAGCTAGTTTGTGGTCCATAAGGGGGTAAATTTTGGCTCCTTGAAGGTGTCTTTGTGTCTTGGAATATTAACATGTTTCTTTGCTTTAGAAAATATGATCTCTTAATTAATTGAAATATTTTTTAATTCTTACTACAAAACTAAAAGGCGGTTTCAACTCAAGTAGTACCCATAAAAAAGCCAAGTCTCCTTTGTAGTCATCATTGAGGCCACCTCGAATGGGATCATATGCTTTCTAGTAACATTTATTCTTAATCTCATACATTTTTTCTTTGATATTGTTGATTTATTTGTATTCATTTCAAGGTCTGTATTGATTTATAACGTAGGTCATCAAAATTAGCATGAATGATAGAAATTAAACATGTTTAATCCTTGTAAATAAAAGATTAATATTTAGATCAATTAGCTAAATATAGATAGTTGGGAAAAATGTTGTTATTCTCCCTACTCTAGTTCCTGCATGTGACATGTTAAACTCATAATGAGTATATCTTTTTAATGAATTTAAATTCACCTGGTCTAACTAGGCGGAGGAGTTGCCCGGAAAGTTATAGAAATTGTGGTCATATTTAGAGAAAATCCGGCAAAGATTTTTCTAAATCCATGTTATAGTTGTTAAACTTCAAAATTTTAGATGTCCTAAGACCTGTTTTGATGTTGTTGAATCCATTTCCCACCATAAAAATCACGGCATTCAAAACCTACCCTACCAGATTTTTTGAATTATTTTTGCGTGGATTCCGACTAACTTTTGGTTGTCTGAGTCAATTCCTCTGCCGTCATTACGATGACTCCATTTAAATTTGTATGCTAAAAACCTTAGAATATATATATTATATATATATATATATTATAATATATGAAATATTTGATTACAAAATATTTTTGATTTTTGTTATTCAGTTAGCTACTTGTGTTCACCTCATAGCTTATAATTAGTTTATGATTTAAATCATTAAATTTATTATGAATGGTAAGGAAATTTTAGACCCAAAAAATAAGAATTTTTTTTTATGAAATAAGAAAATGATTCTCTCCCCTAGATTTAGCATGGTAGTTCACTTAAAATTCATTTCAATAATTAAAAGAACAAAAGTGGAGCAATAAATGGGTCCTATATTCCATAAAACTTACTTTATTCTAGTTCGTCATACATGCTCAACCATAACTTTATATTTAGGTTAGTGTTTTTACATTTTATTGGTGTTTTTTATAGATTTTAGATTTTAATGTTTTAACATAAATAGAACAATCATATAAATTAAATTATTGATAAATGTTGATAGGTATCATAATTATTTTTAATATTAAAGATGGTTGGTTAATAGTATTATGTATCATCATACATTTTACATTGCTAAAAAATAAAATAAACCAACCTAAATCCATTTTAACTATATATCTATCAATGGCCTAGGTGGATCAAATATCTCAAGGAGCAAACCTCTCTTTTGAGTGCAAAAACTGAGGAAATGCTATATTACATAAGAATGTCATTGACAAAACCATGGGTTGTCAAAACCTAGAGTCCAAAAATTGGCAATGGTAAACTTTTATTTTATTTTTATTTTTATTTTTATTTTTTTTTCCTAGTTTAAATCATATGGGATTTGAATTTTGAATTTCAGGGTTCACACAATACTTCATCACAATAATATCCCCAATTATTTTATTTTATTTTATTTTTATTTCTTATTTCTTATTTCTTTTATTTTAATTTAACATTTCTTCTATTTGCCTAGACACAAAATAATAAAAATTAACTAAAATATAAATTTATTTTAAATTATTATTATTGTTATTATTAAATTTAAAAAAATGGTACAAAAGTTGAACATCTAAACATTTAAAAAGAAAAATCATGTAACAAACTCTTAATCATGGAGATTCACCCCTAGGTTATCATGGAGATTCTTACCCTATAAATAAGCTTTGTTACAATACCATGGGTCAATACCATGATTTATCAATATCATATGCCCAAAAATCCATAACTCATTTCATAGTCAAATTATTGTATTTCAATTTTATATTCTGACATTCTTTTAATTAAATTGAAAAGAAAAAAAGGTGTACCTATCTTTGAAATAAATCTGGATCCTCTATCCCTAACTATTTCTAAACAAATTCCATGAATATTAAATCAAGTTAAATCCCTAACATCCACCTATTAATTATTGATAATTAAATTAAATTTTGGAAGCCCTATTCCAAAATAGACCAACCAAATGGTGTAAGTATAAAATTCATTTTGAAACTTTCTTAATGGGATTTTTGTAAATGAACATAGTAGGGATTAGATACATAAATGATTCGAAGCAACCACTACCACCATTCTAACAATTATAATTATACATGTACCTCACTATTCTTTTTGGTTTTCATTGTATCTTGGCATCTCTTTTCTATGTTAGCATTGTTTTGGATATAATCATCCATATAATCCACATCAATGGTATCAAAATTATTTTGTTGTGGTTTTTCCTTATATGTCCCTCACAAGGCTATGTTATAAGAAGTTGGACCTCCAACTAATCAAGAAGTTGAAGATCATCTTTGTTGTCTATAATGGATTCAGATGGCTCATGACAAAAAAATTGACATTATAGAGATTTCCTTCATTCCATAGACTATGAATATGGCATTGCCTTCATTCCATAGATTATGAATATCTTATTCTAAGGTATTATAAGGGAAATTCTTATCTAGCTTTTTTTCTTAACAAATGTAGATTTGATAGGTGTGAAATAACAAATTGTGATATAAATTCTCTTAAAGTTAATGTCAAAATATTTTGATCCAAATGTATCAATTGAGGTCTATTTTATAAATATCAATATGAGAAAGGACACTCATTTTTATATAAGAAGTTATTCCTCCAATTCCTTTGCAAGATGATTTCTTGTCCCAAGCCGATGACAAAATGAATCCACCTATATAAGGGATCTTAGGCTCATCATACTCCCAATTTTCAATTAAAAAAATAATTAAGAAAAGTCTTTGGTAGAAATAACATAAGAGAAAGTTTTGGCTAACGTGTTTCGAACCAACAAGTGTGATTCATCATGAGGACCATACGAAGAGGTAGACCATGGCAAAGGCTTAAATAGAAAGCAATGTAGAGACCCTAATTTCAAGTAACAACTATTTTTGAACAATAATATTTAAATTATGATATTAATTTATAAATTTATTAAATAGTATTGCTCAAAAATACTCATTACTTGAAATTATGGTCTCTACATTGCTCTCTACTTAAGCCTTTGTCATGGTCTGTCTCTTCATCTGGTCTTGATGATGAACCACACTTGTTGGTTCGAAACGCGTCGGCCAAAAAAATTTCTTATGTGATTTCCACTGAAAGACTTTTCTTAATTCATTATGGATCACAGAGGCCTAAATTTAGAAAATCAAAAGATAATATCAATTTCACTCAGGATCCAACATAACGTAGGATATTTACACCATGGAAAGTCATGACACTTCCAGAAGATTATTGAAAGCATTACAAATTCCTATTTATTACTCTCATTTTGTTCCTAATCCTTAATAATAATTTTCTTATTTCTAATGATTACCCATTTTCCTACCCTTCTGGCTTTCTTTTCCTTTTAAACCTTCTTCCTCAATTCAAGTTCCTTTCATGGAATGAGGTCCTCATTTATAAATATTTTAATCCCTTTTAAGCTAATTTATGATCATTACAATTTACCCTAATACAAATAAGTTTATCTTTATGCTCAAGTATCTTTCCCAACCTTCTTATTTCCATGAAATAAGTTATTATTAATGAATAAAATTAATATCAATGTAGTTTAAAAAATAATATATTTTTATTTCATTTTAAATAATTCATAAGTTTATCCCACTTCTATTCGTATTCAAATTAAAAAACAAAACAAAAAAATGCAAAACAAAGTATGATCTAACCCTAACCCTTTTTATTTATGTAATAAGCCCAATGGGTCAAGTCAGAGTCATAGTTAGTTAGAAAATCAGTAAAGACCATATTAATAATTGTAAGTGGTTGACACACATTAAAGAAAAGGGACCATAGTAGTTGTAAACGGTCCATAGTTAATATATAAAGTGGTTAATCCATGTTATGAAAGGGACCACTAGTAGTTAGGGTTTTGGAGGTCATTTAGCTATAAATAGTCTTAGTTAGTAAGGAAAAGATCATCGAGCCTCATTTTAATTGAGCTCTGCTTTGCTAGAGATTGCCCCCTCGAAGAGGCAAGTGAACATTGAATTTGTTTCTGAATAATAAAATTCTTTTAGCTTTCCTCATTTCATGTGATAATTCGGTGTTCTAGGCTATATTTCTTCATATTTCTGGTATTCTGGATTTCTCACAGATCAAGAGCATAACAAGTAGTATCAGAGTACTTTCCAAGGCCAGTTGTACCTCTAATTTTCGTAGATTTTATTCTAGGCTAGAGACATGTTCCGGCGTCTTTAAACCATGAGATTTGTCATTGAGCGCATAAACCTGTGTATTTGGGGAGGCATGCACATAGGAACTACAAGAGGTGGTCACTTGTTGGACTCCCTTGTAAACCTTGTAGGTACCCCTTCAAGTAGTAGTGCATTAGACACAACCATGCATAGATTTCACTTCCACGTACCCTTGGGTATATCAGAAGCCACATGGACTCACCTAAAATCTAAACTTAGATAATTCATCGGTCATCTTGTTGCTACAGTACACTGAGAACAGCACTCGGGGAGATTACTTGCCCATACGATAGGGTAGTCGGGTAGTACAACTAAGGGTACGGTCGATCCTCCTTAATTAGCACCCTAAAAGATTGGGTTGAGTATTATTGTTGGACCCCTATGTATATTGTGATATGTAGCACCTAACACTCCTTTATGACCATAGTTCCATATCCTATCTGAAGATAACCCTCTACCTTATCTTCCAGTTCAAATCCAGCAGTTGGAGTTCTACTAGAGTCGTGCAACTCACATTTAACAATTTGGGTTTTGTCGTCACTGTACAAATTAGATTCAGCAGTTGGGGTTTTCACAGTTCCAATTAGACTCTTATGCAGTGAAGTTTTTGGTTGCTATAGTCCAAGCCAAATTTTCGCAGGACACTGGGTAGGATCAAGCTTTCACGAATTCGGCCATCCTAGGGAACTTGCAAGAGACTTAGCCCATAAGATTGAGGACAATGAACTGGTCACAGTGGTACCATTCAGTTGTAAGCCCCAAATTTTTTGGTTGTCCCAAAAATTTTCCCGATACGGCCTCAAGTGATCCACGTCATTAGACTCCCAAGATTTCCCTCTTTCCAAGCAAACTACTCTTAAGTAAGCTCAAAAAAATTGTCCAGGATTGGTGTATGCTGGGTACCAGATCTCAAGTTATGGGTGCAGAGAAGGCAATCGAGAGGGTCAACAAACTTGAAGAAATATTTGATGCATTCGAGACCAAGTTTCTCAAACAGATCTCATATATAATAGCCCTTATAAGACTGCCTCATATGGAGGAGCCTAGCGTTGATGCACACATAGAAGGATAATCCATCCATCACATTCAATTCCATGGAAATCACCACTCTTCCAACCATAGGACACCCAAGCTGGACATGTACAAATTTGATGGCTCTAACCCCGCAGTATGGGTAGCACAAATGGAGCAGAATTTCTCCCTTAATGATATCCACGGAGATGAAACTAAACTACATGTGGGATCCCTTTACTTTGACCAAGAGAGATGGAAGTGGTGGAGGTGGCATTAGAAATGCTATCCAGGGAGAGCAACTTGGAACAAAAGCCATATGTGATCACTTTCAATGGGAATCTAATTTTTTTGGTTGTCTCACAAAGCTCTAACAAATGGGTACAGTAAAGGACTACATTGCATTCTTTGAGCAATTTGTCATCGGAACTAACGGTCTAGGAGATGACTTCTACTTGGAATGTTTCATCAGTGTCCTAAACGAATCTATCCAAGCCCATGTCTAGATGCACCACCTAGTTACTTGGTTGGACGCATGTCGCAAGGCCTTAGATGTGGAGATCCCTTAAATGCCTAGTCCAATCATCCAAATTTCGTTGCCAAGGCGCATCCCCCTAGGGCTCCGAGCCTCAACGAAACACTTAAGATTCAAAAGGTGTCACCAACAGAAATGGACGAAAGACGAAAATAAGGATTGTGTTACTACTATGATGACAAGTACTCTCCTAGACATAAATGCAAGGAACCAAATTCTTCCAAACTAATGTTATTGATAACAACCCAACAGATGAAGTTCCATCCCTTAAGGTGCCCAAGGAAGAAGTAGGGGAAACCCAAACCATCAATGATCTCACAGCTACCCCAAATGACGTGATCATTTCACTACATGCCTTGGCTGGCATTTCTTTGCCTCAAACTCTCAAAATATGGGGCTTTATTTAACATCAACTAGTAGTGGTATTGATTGATATTGGTAGCACTCATAACTTTATCCATAAGAGAGTCATAGAAGTTGTTCATTGCTTTATGCAGGTGGTATCTAATTTCTAAGTCCTTATCGTTGATGGGGGGACCATGAAATGTGAAGGTCGCTATGAAAATATTAAGCTTTAGATGGGAGAATACCACCTAAAGACCCACATGTTTGCTATTGAAATGGGTGGTTGCGGCATTGTTCTAGGTGTTGAATGACTTCGCACATTGGGCCCTATCACAATGGATTTCCAGGAGTTATATATGAGCTTTAGGAAGAATGACCACATTCATACATTAAGGGGACTCTAGGCAGGTGCGCCTACTATCATCAGCTGGCATACAATGGAGAAACTTTTAAAAAATGGCCATCATGGAGTAGTCGCCAAATTAATGCCATCCAGGCCATTAAATCCACTACTCCT
>APFE030242595.1:0-10279 GCA_000404065.3 Pinus taeda
CTTCCTTGTGTTTTTTATTATGTAGACAGTTCCTGGCATAGTGCCCAAATTCTTGACAATGGAAGCATTTATTTTTTTTACAAATCTTTCTTGCCCCCTTGACTATATTCTAGTTTTGTATTGGGATTTATTCCATTTTCCCTTCTTTTCCTTTCTATCCAATACAATTTTTTCTTCATCCTCACCCTTCCATGAAGTCCTATCTCTGGTATTCTGCCTTATTTCCTCCTCTACCAAATCAAAACATAAGCACTCCCAACTTGGTATTTTCTCTCTTCCATTCACCGAATTGTATAACATAATTAGCTTCACTCTAATACAATTTGGTTGGCCTAACCATAGCTTGGCTCAACTGGTTGACTTCATAGCACATATTTGGTCGTGTGTTCACAAGATACATTAGTGAACTCACCAATTATCGGTAAATAATAACATCCACTTCCTCTCTTGAAGTGTCATCCTCTTTCCGCTAGTTGGTCGCTAGAGGTGTCTCCATGGGTTTGCAATTGTCCATGCGAAATCTTTGAATTATCTTGTCAACATACTTGCCTTGAGAGACAAACAATTTCCCACAACCTTGCCATGCTTCCAATCTGAGGAAGTAGTGCATGAACCCCATTTCCTTCATTTGAAACTCTCTTGCAAGTTCCTCCTTGCAAGGTCTGATCAACTACTCATCACCAATTAAAATCAACTCATCAACATATATGAAAATAATCAACAATTTTCCTTCTGCCAATATATGATAGAGTTTCTCATCCGCTTCACTTTTGGTGCATCCCAAACCGATGAGATAGCTATCAATCTTAATGTACCAAGCATTGGGTGCTTGCTTGAGACCATACAATACTCGCTTGAGTCTGCACACATGAGACTCATAATTAAAAGTCTCGAAGCCTTATGGTTGATCGATATATACCTACTCCTTAATAACTCCATTAAGGAATGTTGTTTTCAAAACCATTTGGTGGATCTTCCACCCCATATGTGCAACTAGAGAAAGAATTGATTTAATGGATTAGTACCTTGCTATAGTAGCAAAGGTCTCCTCGTAGTCAATCCCCACAACTTGAGAGTACCCTTTGACCAAAAGTATGGCCTTTTACTTTTTTATGCTTCCATCTGCTACATGATTTGCCTTGAAGATCCATCTCCAACCCACAACTGATTTGTCTGTTGGTCTTCAAACCACTTCCCAAGCATTATTCTTTATAATGGATTTAGATTCCTCCACCATTGCATTAACCCATACAAGTTGCTCTACTTCTTCCTTGAAAGAGAATGATTCAGTCTCTACAAGCTTAGTCATTAAAGCCATTGTTGTGGAGACAAAAATGATCACTCTACTCCTATGGGAAGATATAGCAACAAACTAGACAAATATGTGCTAAATTTCCTAGCCTATACTAGAAAACACAAAGGAGGGTAGATGGCCTACCTCACTCTGATTTTAAAATCCATTGGTGTCATCCTTAATTCTATCACTTCCAAGATCGATCTCCTCTTCACCGATGTGGACGAATACTTGAAAGGAGAATCATGTGGAAACAACAAACACATACATGGCAAAAACCATTCCAATATAAACCATATAACATATCAAGGAGTATTATACCAAATGAGCTATAATCAACACATTTATGGAAAGAAAACACATAATGTATTATTAATAGATAGTAAAGAGATCACTATAACCACTTAAGCCTTTATGTTGGAAGGCTCCTTTATGTGAGTTCCCAAGTCATAGCCTTAACCTTCAAGCACTCCTTTCTCCTAAGCAAAATGGGCAACATTTGGGCATAGTTCAATACTAGGAATGCAACCAAGCAATAGCCAACCAATAGCTAACCAAAAGTATATGGAAAGGATTTGATTTATAGGGAAGGAGAGTAAGTTGAGGATCCATAAAGGGAGGGAGAGGTTCCACATTTCAAGGGGAAGATCCATTAAAGTAGGATCAAGAACTAGGAACGGGAGGTCTCACTCTAATTCTCATTCAACTACAACGAACTCGTCGTTCTAGAGACTTCTAGTGGGACAAGATTCTCCTCCATTTTAGGAAAAAAATTCTTGAAGAGGGCTAGCACGTATTTTCCTATCAAAAGGCATGCTGGTAACACTAGTCACTAGTTAGACAAAAGGTTACCAACATGGTTTTGTCTGCTAAAAGTAGTGTTGGACTTGCAAAACAAGGTTCTAGACAATTTCTTTAGAATTCCTTCAAGGAAAGCCTTCTTCTTCCTTCGGGGATGGTTCTAAACATGTTTCATGGTGAATACATTGTTCTTGATGGCTTTTGTCACTTTGCAACACTTGTGACATTGATGACACAAACTGCGACACTTAAGATATGAGACTGGGAGTGCAACAAAATACTCTATACTGAATTCCCCTTAAAGCATGAAGTTAGAACGAGAAGTGATGGCTAAAATTCTTTACAAATCAAGGCAAGGACTTTGGAGAGCCATCGTCGGGATACTTGCAAATCAAACATAATACAATATATCTGACATTTTTAATGTAAGTATGATCAAAGTGTAAGCATCGAACAATACATAGATCCATGACATGGATGCAACCATCTGACTAGAAAGGATCATGTGCATGGATCCACAGCATGGATACAACCATCCAAATAGAAGGGATCATGTGTATGAATCCACAGTATGGACGTAGTCATCCAAATAGAAGGTATCATTTGTACGAATCCATAACATGGATGAAACGATCTGAATAGAAGGGATCATGTGTAGAATCATGAATACTTAATAACTCCATGTAGTCTGGATTTATCAAATGAAACCCAAGGTCTTCATCTCTGTCCTGATCCAACCAAAGTATGAATATAACCAACTGAATAAATGGGTTGAAGTCGAACATGGTAGAAACCACCTGATTACTAGTCAATGATGTGAACCATTAATAGGCATGAGAGAAACCACCAATGATGAAAATGGATCTAAAGGTATGAAAACACAATCTACGAGTGTGAACAATGAAACTAAATTCGAACACTCACAGAATCATTTGATCAAAGGCCACTGATATGAACCTATCATTGAATGCAAAGAACCTCCCATTGAGGTACGCAAGATCCAAGGTACTGAAACAAAATTTCTAGATCATTATCATAGATAATGAGCTGGAATCGACATGAAGTGATCAATCGAAGGAGGCCCATAATTTTTCCCACATCATCGATACGAAACTTAAGATTTGTCAAAGTTGGCAAGAGTGATTCAGGATTGTGGTAGAAAAGTCAAATTGGGTATAAGTGGTTTGAATTGTAGATGGGACTTCTCTTGAACATATCAATGAAACGACTACAGAATTTGGAAACATTTGACTCAACATAAAGGTCATCGTGATAATATGATATAATCATATGAGAGAAAAATGGTTTCCAAAACCTGGTAAGACAAGTGACAAAGTGAGGATAACCCAAACCTAACATGAGATATGGAAAGTGTCATGTTTAAGAGTGACATGGTGCCTTTATACAAATTACAAGATATATGTTTACTTCCATCCCCCCCCCCAACTATTTCTAGCAAGTACCTCTTTATTTTTAATCCCAATATTGAATAGGATACCATATGCTTGTCGTATAAGTTCATCCTTTGGATGAATCCATCCTATTATTTTTAACAAAACATAAGAAGGAGTAGCTCGGTCTCCTCATGATGACAAGTCATTCGTTGTTTTAGTTTTACGAGTCCGACGAAGGGGTAACTCAACATATTTTTCATGTTTACAGAGTTTGAAAAAGAGGCAAAATGGAAACTCCAGAGATCCCTTTCCGTAGATAGTCTCTCGAATCTGTAAAGGTAGAAAAAAATATTCAAGAGAACCTCTTAGTCATGTTTGACTAAGTATTCCATTTTCATAACTAGTCTATCTCAGTCTGGAAAAGGGTTAAACTTATACTGAGTAGACGTCTTTTCATTTAATTTTACGAGTTCGAAAAGATAAGTGATCATCAATCTTTTCATATTTTGAGAGTCTAAAAAGAGCTGAAAGAGGACTCCACTTGGAGGAAATAATAATATAAAAGGATAACAATTATTTATAGTCATGATGGAACTATGAAAAACATGTAAAGTTCAGGAGGCTGGCTAATAAGACCACTCAGTGTGGATGTTCCTTAGGCAAGGGTAAAATAGCCAAGTGAAATCATATGATCGACCAAAGAGATGGTGACGATGGAATGAAAAAACCAAGGCTCATTTGGCAAAAACATGCTTATAAAAATGGCAATCACAAGAGGTAAAGTGAGAATGGTTTCATTTTTACACAAGATTGAAACATGGGAAACTATGCTTGAGTATACATGAATATTGTTTCATATTTTCACAAGCTTAAAACATGGGAAAAATATATGCTTCGAGTTGGTTTCATTTTTACACAAGCTTTAAACGGAAACAAAATATGCTTGGGTTTGGTTTCATTTTTACACAAGCTTGAAACAAGGATAAACTATGCTTGAGTTTGGTTTGCATAACCCCAACATAATGACTCAATTCGAGGTACATGCCTGCAATATTCATTTCATTCACCTATGTAGACTATTAGTTACTAACAGGTGGATGGAATGAAGGCTCACTTATGAGATCAAGTGAAAGAATCAACTGGGAATTTAGGAGATCTAATCAAATACTCGAATTAGAAGGGGACTTGTTTCATTTTTTAACGAGATTGACACAGGAAAAGAACCATGTTCATGACACCTTGTTTCATTTTTTAACGAGCTTGACACAAGTAAGAAATTATGCTCATGACAGCTTGTTTCAATTTTTAATTACCTTGACACAATAAAAGAACCATTCTCATAGGGACATATTTCATTTTTTAGCGAGGTTGACATAGTAAAAGAACTATCCTCATGGTACCTTGATTATGGCCTATAAGAGGTGATAGATTCCAAGAGATTCTCATCACACAGGAGAAAAATGCTCTAGAAGGGATACATGTCAAGTGATCTAATGGAAAGGTAAGGTTCTAATGCCCTAGTGCATGATGCACTATATCACTGACTAGATCACCAGTAGATGTGGGCACAGAATAAGTCGCCACATAATTAACTTGTGGAGGGGGTCATACCACTTGCATACAAGGACCATTTAGGGAAGATGGTTGATCGAGAGTCAAATTAGGACCAATGAATGAAATTTGACGAATGACCACAATTCTTCCTTCATGCAGGAAAGATATGACATGAAAGAGAGAAGAGAAAAGAACTCCCATGACATAAACATAGTCATGACCGAGGAGTAAATTAAAATCCAAAGGGCCTTGGAAAACTAGCACACTAAGATAGACTATTTTTCCTCCCAAAGTAATAGGAAATTTCATAAGGATTCCTAAGGGTTGACTGGTTCCTTTATTAAAATCTAAGAGACTTTGGGTAAAGGGGACAAGCTGCAGAGAACCTAAATCTTTCCAAGTAGTTGAGGACAGAAGACTAATATATGCACCTTCATCTATGATTGTGCTAGGTACATCTATATTATAAACCTGTACTATGACTTGAAAGGGAATATAGGAAGGAAGGTGATATCCTGCCACTCGACTCCAATCAAAGAAAGTGACTAAACTACTTGGAGATGGTGCCATCATAATGGGAGGAATTCTCTCTTGTGTTACAGGAATTAGAGGATCCACCCCCCCATACCATGGGAATAGGAGGATCACCCCCCTGCACCATGGGAACATGAGTATTTCCCCCTAGTTCTTTGGAATTTGAAGAAACCAGAAGAAATTGAGCGATAAAAAATTCACTCTCTACAAGATAAATTTGATCAACTAAAAGTGAAATTAGATCAATCATTTTTTTTACCAATGGTTGGTCGGAAACGGACTCATGGGATTCACTTTCAGAGAGAGTGGTATTTACCATAGATGAGTTTTGATCAATCACTTGATCAACTAGTGGAGGATCAAGGGAAATATTTTGATAACCATTTGGAAGACGAGGTTGAGAAGTGATAAGGATATCCAACATGTTAGAGGCTTCATCCATATAAGGAAAAAGGTGAATAGGATGATGCCCTTCACATAACCTACAGGGAGATTTGATTTTTCCATTTTTCTCGTGGGCTTTACTATCATGAGTTGAAGGTTTATCATTACCATGATATCCATAGGTCAATGGCAAAGGTCGATGTGAACCCGTAGACCACACTTCTAATATTTTGGGAATACAAGGACATTCTCGAAGAAGGTGGTCACCCTTACAAAGCTTGCATGGGAATTTCACTTTACAAGGTCGATTGGAATATTTTTTAACATTAGTTGCATCTATAGTAATGGTTGCTTAGTTGGCCCTTTCCTTATTTTTATTATTCTTAATATTCCTTTCGTTCTTATTTTTATCCACCTAATTACTTACTTCTGACTTTCACTAGATGAATATGAAGAAGATGAAGAAGACTGAACAAGCGAAGAAGGTAAAGAGTTAAATTTAGGCTCAACCAAAGGTTGATACCGTTCAGGTGGAGGAGAGCCTAGTTGAGGAGCCGTTTGGACATTTAGAACCATTGGGGTCGAAAATAAGAAAATTGGAAAACCAATGGTAAACCTGGGAAGGGACAACTTTTCCATTTAGGAAGCACCAACATTTCTAAAAGAAGAGAAAGGACCAAGATTCCTGTCAGAAGGGTTTAATGGTTGGTTAACATGGGAATTATTTCCATTAGTCTCAACCTAATATCTACTAAGGAGTATTCCACAGGAAAGATATTTTCCCATGGTCAATTAATTGATTTTATAATTTAACAAAAATAAATAAAAAATGGGTAACTAGGCATAAAGGTTTACCAAGAAACTGTGAACTAAAATACATCTTCACAAACCAAGGACTTAATGTACGACAACCAATCTCCCTGAATGTTTTGTTCGATGTATCATGGTATACGATGCAGTTGACTTGATTACCTATGGATGGATAGAAACCTATTGGTCACTCCAAAAATATACACGACACTATGTGGAAGTGTGGTATTAGCAGTGTTCTCTAATGCATAACCATTCAATGAGAGCATTCCCATATACTTCCCATGCATGGAGCACCTACAATATCCCTGAAAGTACTGGTGAACAGTCCTATACACTTCTGTATGTGGAACAATATTTCACCCCTGTGATACAACATTGTAAAATAATGACAACTCCTATGTTTAATGACATGGGAACACATCTCTAGCCTATACCTCTAAATGTTTCCGTTAATGTTCCAAATGATCCTTAGGTTAATTGAGGTAAATTTTAACTTTGATCTTGGATTAAATTTCATTTTTAAGGCTCAAAGATCGATATCACCGGAACCCACCTATGATGCAAATAATATGCAAAAAAAAGATTCTTTTCATTTTGATGAAAGTTAACTAGTGTAGGGAAAAAACGTAAACATTGATGAGACAATCAAGTATGCAACAAATAAAGCTTCCTAACTAGAATTTCCGCTTTCACTATTCCAATGCACCTACCAAAAGTAAAATGATTTTTTTTTAACTTTTCTTCCCAATGGATGAAAATGCATTTTTCAGCTTTTGACACTAAGAAATGTAATCTATGCTCAATGATAATCCCAAAAATGACTTTTCAATGCAATGTAATCTAATGCAATTTGAAAAGTAAATGTTTAGATGAAAGCTAAGAAAATATAACTACCATTTCTTTTATGGTTTTAAAAATAGCTAATAATGCTTTAACCAATAACAAATTATTATTGCTTCCACACGTACAAGAAACAAACAGTAAATTCAATTGACCCAATAACTATAGACTCAACCAAAATTCACTTTCACTACTTAAAACAAAGGGATGGGATTTTGCAAACCAATAATAAATCAACAAAAATAATGGAAAATTATATGCACACAGAGCACGAGAACACTTCAGAGATCAAGACACACTAGACCTTTATGATAAAAACCCTAAAAATCTCATTTTTTGGACCAATGCTACTTTCATATTGAAAATCCACCCTGATAAGGTGGATCAACGCTACTTTATGGTAAAAACGCGTGTTTCCAATGCAACAATGTGATTTTTTTGGATAAAAAAACATCGAGGGAGAAAGAATTATGAAAATGAGGAGAAATCCAAATATACATCTAGACTTGACACTCTAAAGAATGTACTACTTAGAATGCAGACCCAAAATGACCCTAAATAATAGATCACAATGAGGTTGGTCAAACTAATCAAAAATACCAAACATAAAAAGGAGGCTTGAATGGTTACAACCTCCCCATTGTAGTTGCCATTTTATTCTACAGATAATCCTTTCTACATATAGAAACAATCCATCTAGTCCTATGGGGGGATCTAGCAATAATCTAGACAAATATGTGCAAACTTTCCTATCTTATACCAGTAAATACAAAGGAGGATAGATGACCTACCTCACTCTGATGCTAATATTCATTGGTGTTGTCCTTGATTCTCTTGCTTCCAAGCTCAGTCTCCTCTTCGCCAATGTGGACGAATACATGAAAGTAAAATCACGTGGAAACAACAAACGCGTACATGGAAAAAATCATTTCAACATAAACCATATAAAAAATCAAGGAGTATTATACTAAATGAGCTATAATCAACACATTTATGGAAAGAAAACACTTAATGTATTATTAAAAGATAGTAAAGAGAGAATTACAACCACTTCATCCTTGATGTTGGAAGGCTCCTTTAGGTGAGTTTCCAAGTCCTAGCCTTAACCTTCAAGAACTCCTTTCTCCTTAGCCAAATGGGCAACATTTGGGTATAGTTCAGCACTAGGAAGGCAACAAAGCAATATCCAACCAAGAAATAACCAAAAGTAGATGATAGGGTTTGATTTATAGGGAAAGAGAGGGAGTTGAGGATCCATAATAGGAAGGAGAGGTTCCACATTTCAATGGGAAGATCCATTAAATTGGGATCAAGAACTAGGAATGGGAGGTCTCGCTCTAATCCTCATTCAACTACAACCAACTCATGATTCTCGAGGCATTTTGTTGGAGAGGTAAATCCCCTCTACGGATAGAGGCGATCCATACTAGCCCAAAGGGGGTCTAGCAACAATCAAACAATGCTACACTGTAGGTTCCTAGTTGTAATTAACAAGTGGGTAAAAGAAACCTACTTGGGTTCCAGCGCTATGTTTGTCGAAGAGATGATACTCTCACTCCTTCGCTCCGGCCGATCACAGTCCTCCACTATCTTCGTGGACGGACACCTGCACAAGCAAAGAGAGAGCAAACACGAGCGTAAAATCTACTAAAAACAACTATGTATCAGTCAGGAAGGATACAATTTACATTAATCATTCATAGGAAAAATGGAAATGGAACCATAAGAGTAGTCATCTATATTTATTAATCAGGAAATAGAGTAAGGTGCAACCAAAGTCCTGACGCTGAGTCCTTCTCTAGAGGGTCCAGCCAGCATGTCTTCCAAGCATTCACCTTTGAAGTGGATCTCCCAAGTCAAAGAGGTCTCTCTCTCTCACACACAAGGCAACAAGCTCATAACCTTCCTCAAGCTCAAAAGCAATCCTCACAAAACACACCAAATGCCTACAAAGAGCAGCACTAATGCACTAAGAATTCCTCAATAAAAGTCTATATGTTCCAAAACTAGCTGCTCATGGGCAATGGAGGAGGCTTATAAAGGAGAAGGAGTCTCCATGAATAGGTAAAGTACGAGCTCTCCCCCAAGATAAGTGGGTGATCAGTCGAACAAACATTCCAGAGAAAGGATGGCGACCTCAACAATGCTAACAGCCAAGTCTGGAGTCATCTGGAAGGTTGGCTGTTAGAACAAATTCGCCTAAACAGGATCAGCGCGGGTGAAAAACTGGGCTGGCGCGCTGGCATCGCAGATCTATTACAGAAGAGGTCCGGTCAGCGCTCAATAGTACAAGTGGAGGGTGCGCTGTCCGTGAAATTGGACCAGCGCGGAAAACACGTGTGCTTCTGCGCTGGCAGCGCAGCGGTTACATTATCCTCCGCCAGTCAGCGCGGTTATTTAATTAACAGACGCGATGATTCAATTAACTTAGGCAAAGAGGGTTTTTAGCCATTTCAAGGAGCATGAGCTTAGGTGAATGTGGTTTTATAGCACAGTAGGGAGACTGACGTGATGGCAGTGACATTTTACTGTGTAACAGTTGCCCCCTAAAGCATGAAGCCCGAGAGAGTGGGAGGGGTGAAATGCTTTACAAGACTGCTGGACTGGAGCACCACCAGGGAGAACCTGCAGGTGGATACAACTGATATTTCAATTACATGTAGTC
>APFE030242597.1:0-12140 GCA_000404065.3 Pinus taeda
TATTAATGACCTTTCCTCCAACACATATAGGAAAAGTCGGGATAATTCTGTGTGGACTATGAGAATGACCATCAAATGATGTTAAGAGAGAGTGAAGGAACAACTGAAGGTGATCTAATGGCCTTCCAACATGACATGGAAATTACGCATGTGGAAGCTCCCTCATCTATAACTATCTAAAAAATATTGGTTTTCCGGTAAGTAGACTTTATCTGGAAAGCCATATGATGAGGAAGTCTCTTTTTGACATTGAGCATATCAAAAGTGAGTGCTAAAGATTTTTTTGGATCTACTGCTCCGACTGCCAAAAGCAAAGCACTTCTTTGAGAAGGACACGGTTGGATTACCTCCAATGCAGACATAGCACATGGACTTTGAGCTAGATCTTCTACCATCGAGTAGTTCTGGGCTTCCCTAGCATTAGCGTTAATCATCGAGCACTTAGCGGAACCTTTCGGTATCTGAGGTATAGACTCAACAGAGAGTCGCTCAATATGAAGCAGGTCTGAGGTTTCAGGAACAAATTTTTCCTTAGATGTTTCCGTTTCACCGTAATCACGTGCGCATGTGGCAATGTCGACATGTGAGTTCATCATATACACATTTGAGGAATTTTCCCCTTCCTAGTTGCCCCCTGCAGAGGTACCAGCGTTCGACTTCGCACCAGCAAGTAATTGCTACCCTTGGGGAAAAGGGTTAGTCAGGATAGCCTGGGAGCTAGAGGACCCTTGCTGCACTAACAAGCGCTGAGCATCCCAAATATTGGGGTAAAGGTGAGTCAAATGGTCTCCATTGCATAACTAGCATGGAAATTTAACTTTCTTCTTAGACTCTTTTCTACCCTCATCGGCACCATTGCCGAGCTTGTCCGCATTACCCTTCTCTCCCTGATTCTTCTTCTTACCTCGTCCCTTCTTCTTCCCATCGGATTGTTTATTTCCCTTGGGGTTAGAAGCCTAAATGATGTTAATGGAGGTAGTTTGGGAGGGCGAAGGTGTAGACGGTGTTGCATGGTTAGAAGAAGCAATTTGTAAAGACAACTGCTGCAATTGGTTCAAAAGGTTCACCACATTTGTGTCAATTGATCCAACCATACCATCAGCGTGAGAGCCAAGCTTCGGTTTGGCTAAATCAACTTTGGATCTAGGAGTGTCAAGTAAGATTTTTTGAAGAGTCCCAGACTGAGAATATATTAATTCTAATTACTAGGCTCGAAAAATAGTCTCCTCTTCCGAATAAACCCCAGAAAGAGAAACATCCTTAGAGATTTTAGGTTGTAAAGATTTTAAAAACCATTTGAGATGGAAATCTGGTGGAATTTTGGCTTTGATAAGCCTCTTTCTCCATGTCCATTCCTAAATATGATCCGAAATGTGAATTTCCATGTCTTGATGAAAATTGGCTAGAAGTTTAGTTTCAGCTTCATAATAGAAAGGCAACTGAAAATGGTTTAAGAAAATATTAGCCAAATCAACGAAAGAAGTAAAAGTGCCCCCTGGTGACTCTATATACCATTTGGCCACATTACCCATTAAGGTGTGTTGAAATAACCTCAACCTGACTGAATTATCGATCAGGGAGTTTGATGAGCACCATAAATGGAACGTGGTCACATGGTCTCCCGGGTCTTCACCATTCTTCCCTTCTAATTTTGGAATATCCAATGGAAGTTTAGTTGGGACTGGAGGCTAAGTCAGATTGTACCTAATTGGATCATTCGTCAATTTAGTCAAGTCTGGTAGATTAAGTGTGGCTAGAAGAGGAAGTCGTGGAGGACCTTGGGGATTCCATTTGGACTGGGTGGGGTTCCCATCGGTCTGAAAAGAATGACTTGGATTTTGAAAGGCACTAGGTTGCCCGAAGTAGCTTATAGAACTTGCTACACCAAAGGGTGATCCTTGTGGTCCAACAAAACTCAGAGTTTGACCAACTCTAGTTGAAAATCCTTCGTAACCGGTAAAGTTACCCCCTAACGAAGTATTGAAAGGAGTTGGCAGCCCCTGATAAGGGTTCCAAGCATTAGCAAAGGGTGAAAAACTTTGAAATGAATTAACTGAGGAATATGGCACATTCCCTTGTTGGCTGAAAAACTGATTCTTGGCTCCTATCCCACTAAGCACAGGGTTTGTCCAACTTTGAAAGGGGTTACCACCTTGACTTATGAAAGGAAAAGGAATAGACCCTACTGTCAGATTGGAATGTGCTATATGACCACTTCCAAATGGGAAACCTTGAAAAGAAGCCTATCCACTCATCATGGATGTGGAGGCGGTTGATGGTATATTCAACAGAATTGAAGGAATACCTTGAGAGGGCATTCCAAAAGGGAAAAATCCAAAACTGGATGCATTACCTTGAGAACTTCCACTTGTTGACGGAATTGAAGTAGACCCACATAAGGAAGTGTTGGGAGTATTAGAAGGGATGGAAATAGTTCCTCCCCCTTGCACAGATATGGGAGTCTGCATGCTCACAACACTCGTGGTGGATGCCATGCTTACAACAGTGGTTATCAAAGTGATAGATGTGTGTGGACCGTGGCTTGAAGGCCTGTGAGTTGGAGTTCCAACGTATAACAATACATCTCGATGATCAGGAGGGAGAGGAGAATTTGAAGCCGCTACCGAATTTGAAATCTCTTCTACTTCAATACTATCTTCTGACTGGAAGAGTACTTGAGAAAGAACTAGTGTGTTCCTCTCTAACTCTGTGGTAGTACTAGGTCTATCTTGTGAACTAATGCCCCCAAGCAGAGTATCAATTTCCAATGTGCCTACTGCCACTGGTTGAAAACCACTGGTAGAATCGCTCCTACACCTTCTAGGAGAAGGCTCTAGACTCATAAGTGAAAGCCTACGAAGTCTCTGGGACTGTCGAGATAGTCGTTCAGCCACTTTGAATTATTTTTATAAGATCTACTTAAATACTCAAGAAAATTAAAAGCTAGGATGACTTGGAGCGCAGAACACACACTAAAAAATTTCCCTAAAGAGATCAGGAATTAAACAACATTCTAGTATTTCCACTCTAGGTGATTAGGATCAGACACCAAAATACAAGAAAGTTAATAATAAGGGCCTTCCGAAAATAGACTGGGGTAATTACGCCCCAAGTCTACTAATGAAGGTATCAGAGGTAGTTACGTTGACCTCCAGACAACACCCTTTACCAGTGCAAGCCCCCAAGCTTCACAAGGGTGCCACGGGATTCCCCTCCGCAACCACCTGTGTGGATCCCTAGGATAGGCAACTAAAGACACCGACTCGTATCAGAAATTGGGCAAAACAGTTGTGAGGTAGGATCTGACAAGTAAGAGAGGGGGTATCTCTTGCCCTTATCTTCACAAACCTTTGTGCTTAACTCCCAGTCATGGAGCTTTCCTAGTCTCCCTAACACGATTAGATTTCACTCTTTAATTAGACTTCTATGTTTTACAATTTAGAGTGGCCTTGGAGAGTTTACTCTCCTCTCACCTAATCCAAGGCCCTAAATAAACCTAAAACTTGTTGGTGTATTCTGGTGACAATACAAAAAGTTCTAGTTTATTTTATTAAGCACTTGTTTTTAAGTGGTTGTTCTTTTAAGTGAAAGGTACAATATGGAAATGAAACCGATGGTGTTTGTATGACGCAAAAGAAATTAATGAAAAACTAACTTATATGAAATGCAATCATTTGTTCTTCGATGAAAAGAAATTTCTACTTGGGTTCTAAGAAACTTCTATAAAGCAAAAACTTTTTTATTTTCTTTTCTTATACCACACTTCACACTCACAAAAGCTAAAAAGACTATTGATCCTTTAATAATGAAAAACTATCCTAATGCAAGGTGTACATGATAATGCAAGATCCTAGTTTACTCTAAAAAGAACGAGAGCAATTGTGTATAACTTATTAATAAGCCAACTTAAGTGTTTGAAAAGAATACAAATTTTGAATACAAAATCTTATCCAACAAGAAGGACTAATAAAAAATATCACAAATCACTTTCAAAAAATCAAAAGAAACCAAAATCAAACTTGGAAAAAGAAGACAAAAACAATGTTTTTTAAGGACTTTTCTTTTTCAAGAAGTAATGAAAACAACACTTCGAAAGCACTCTATATGCCACCAAAGATTCAAAGACTGAAAGAGGAGCACAAGGAAACTTTGCAAGTTACAAATTCGACAGTAAAGGAAAACTTGAACAAAAAGGGCTTCAACTTGTACTAATTGACTGAAACAGTAGCAAAGATCTTTGAGAAATTGACCAAGAAGTCAGGAAATAAACACTTTCAAATTCATCAAAAAGAAACTTTCAAAAAGCAATAAAAGGTGTAAGGCCACGAAATGATGGGAAGCAAAGCAAGTAGACCAATAATCAAGCTTGACACAAAGATTGAAAACAATCTGATGTTCCAGAGAACCAGAACAATCAAGAACCTCTATAAGAAGTCGTGTGTGTCCAAACAAAAATCATAAAACTCACTCAAAAGCAAAACTAGGCCAAAAAATTTTCAAAGCAGAAGAGAATTCAAAATAGTAAGCTCGCTGAATAATTAAATTCTAAAGATAGAAACTGACCACTCAGAAACCAAATAGACCAAGAAACAAATCTTTCTGGGCAGAAAGATTTGAAAAAAGCATGCAAAAATTGGTATACGCGACTGTGTTCAAGCATAGAGGAGTGTACACACACTTGTGACAAAGGAAACTCACGTATACACTGGTTGAATTCACAGAAATGAGCATGTGTACACTACTGTAAATAGAGAAAAGTGCGTATACAAAGCTTTGCAAGAAAAATAAAAAATGAAGCCAGATCAAAAAGATTAGACTTAAGGTTTGAGATTCTACTGGACCAAACAATATTGTCACAATAAGCTAACCAAGAACTGAGCCCTGATTGACACTGAACTACCCAAACTAGGAATAACAAGATTGTTATCCCCAGTGGAGTCGCCAATTCTATTACGGGAATAAGTACCCTAGGGCTTTGGGTTGAAACCCCAACAGAGCAAGAGAAAACTACAATAAGAAACACTCATACAACTCAAGCAACATGCTTATATAAACAAACTATGTGATAGCGGCCATACCCAGATATCCTTCATTTGGGTAGTTCCAGTAGGGTTCAGACCCTCTGCGACTCCTGATGATATTCGAATTTGCAAATCAGCCAATCCGAACATACATAGCATCATATAGATAAATAATTTTAATGAAACCAACTTTATATCATATAATCAAGATGATTAGTTATACATCAAAATGACATTCATACATGAATTACAACAACATCTGATGCATAAACAAAGTTAATCTCAAGAACAAGACAATGTTTCTTTTATTGTAGAAAGCTATAACCAACACGGAGAGAATTCACCTAAGTCTTCTTCTTCTAGCTCCAAGCGGAACCGTCCTCCAGATCCGTCCAGTCCCATTCTTCAATAGCTTCCTTCCATAACCAATACCATGATATCTCAAGCAAGTGGGAGAATATCAACACTCAAGGAAACAAGGGTTTCATAAACTTGGGGAAGTGCTTGAAGCACAGGGATACTTCAGACTCAGTCAAGGGATAATCTCAATATAGTAATTTTATCTCTTCTCCTCCTTAAGACATTCCCATAGAAGTCTATTTATACTTCTCGCAATTATTTTTTTAGTTGGGAAACAGTTGGCAAATAGTTGTACCACGGGCACTAGGAGGTAATTTATAGGTAAAACCCGTGAACTCTACCCATAATTACATAAATTTATTTTTTTTAAGTGCTTTAACACATATACGCGAGTTGGGTATAGACTAACCCGCATGTACATGCTTTTATCACAGGGAAAAGTAGCGTACAGGGAGTAAAACACTGTTGTTAAAATATTTGGACCAAGTATGGAAGGAGGGGTTGCCCTATGCCATAAACCAAACATCACAAATACCAAGGGTGATATTTAGAGCTATAACAGTTGTGTATGACCTCCTTTGCAAATAATTCGATCTCCCTCTTTCCTATCTCTCAGACACTATAAGTACTGAGAAAATCTTCTTCCAAAATATCTTCTTCCAAATATTTATTGGTCACTCGCTTTGATTCTTTCGCTATCTTCAAATGCACCCTTGCTAAATACCTACAACTGGGTAGTTGAACTGCTCAACTCTGATCTTCTTTGATGCCACTTCTCCAAAACCTCAAATTTCTCTTATAGTCTTCTATTAAGCAACCAATGACCAAGTTCTAATCCCAATCTATGGCTTAGATCACTTTAACTCCAATAGAAGTCTCTAGAGAAAAATCAAATTATCTTAATTAATTAACTTTAATTAACCAACTTCCCTAAGTTAAAATTAGGAAGTAGTTAGATTATTAGATAATTAATTTAATTAAGGAATTTTTAAGTCTTATCTGATGAAACATTTTCTGGATTTTGGAGATCTCATGTTCCTTAGCCTCTTAGACATCATTTGAGACTAGAACACCTGCTCGTTGCTACCAAATCATTAGAGAAATTTTGAGGTAAAAAATGGGCCTCAAAACAAAAATGTACAACCAAAATAAACTTTATAAGAACGAATAGGATAGAATATGATGATATCAACCACGGGGGATGATTTACCATTTTTTGAGTAAAAATTAAAAAGACTAAATAAAAAGACTACTTTTTGAACTCATATTTTCAACTTATCTTCCTATGGTTTTACTCAAGTTTCAAGAGGGATCACTCACTGGATGCATAATTTAATTCCTCATCCAAGTAGTATCCATGTTTCATACTTTTGATGGACCCTGCTATATGAAAAAAACGGTTGCAATCACAGTTTTTCATGTATTTCTCATTTTTCCTATAGAAGGGTATATCGTAAGTATGTAACATGGGTACTCCTTGGATGAGGAATTCCAATTCTACATCCTCTGAGTGTTCCCACTCGAAATTTGAGTAAAACCATAGGGAGATAAGTTGAAAATACAAGTTGAAAATGTGGTGTCTTAATTTTTTCCCTCTAAAATTTGATGATGTAATTTAATCCTATTTTATTATTTCCACTTTTATTTTATAATATTCCTTAGGGCATGCATTTGAGACCTCAAAATTTCTCTAATTTCTCCCTCTTAGCAAGGAAGGTGTTCTCCACTATACCCATCTATTCTATGAAGTAAATGACCTGATCCACGTTGCTGATGTCTAACATCTATGATACCTCCTTCCTTCCAATATTTAAGCTGAAATGACTATCTGTCACTGGAAATCACTATGAAGAAAATAGTCACTGTCCACTATGCTACTACACATACTTTATCTCACATTCCTAATGCCTCTACACTACTAAAACCAATGCACTTGTGTGTATTGATCTCTCAGATCCTAAATATTGAGCTTCCATAAGGCAACTCCCTCTGAGTCTCAAACTATCACTGATCTACTGTGTCACTGCAATTGTCCCTTGAGTCTCTGAATGCACCACCCTAGCTCTACATTGTCTTTCAAGTATATGACTATGCCTAGCTAACACCTCAATACTCTTGCTATTCTACTAATGTGGGTTCCCGTAGAAAAGGTATCGATCCATGTGAAGAATATAAAACAACTGGATCTAATCTACTGATGAAGCCCTCCTTCGATAGATCCATACTTCCTATTTCTCCTCCCACAAATCCTATCATGGAGCATCATACTCCACTTCCATCTAAGAATAATGTGGAAAACATATCAAACACATCCTCTAACCTGGTGGTCAAGTCATTAATATTTGTTGAAATTTTTGTTTGCCTCCCCTTCTTTTCCTTTTCCTCTCCAAACATTGGGTGACGTAGTGACCAAACTCACCACATCCAAAGCACTTGATCTTCGACAAGACCTTTTTCTTCTTTTCTCCCTTTCAGTCGTGTCCATGAATGGGACCATTCTTCGCTTTTCCATTTCTTGCAAGGGCTACATTCCCCTCCTCCTTATCTATCTTCAGTCCCTTACCAATGCTGCTAGTAGTACCCTCTTTGATATTAAGCCTTAGCTCAAACTCCTGAGTAAAATTTAATGCATAGGAACTTCCAACTATGAAGCGTGTCTCACCCATAAATCACTTGAATGAATGTACACTAATTCTTGGTGAACCAATTGAGTGTTGTGCACACCAACTCACTATCTAATGGTTTCTCTCCAAGAGCTGCAAGATCATCTCTAATAACCCGAATCCATGTGAGATAGGATTTAACATTCTAAACCTTTTTCATTTTGATCATCGTCAGCTTCTCCTCGAGAATCATTTTCCGATTCTCAGATGGACCACGATACAACTTATTGACGGTGTCCCACATTTCCTTTGTTATGTTTTCAACTGTAATATGCATGACAATTTGATGCATAGGTGATCATACGGACACACACTCACATGACTTGAAGACAAAACTACCAAACCATCCCGATACATATGTTAAACATGACTAACCAACAGTGCAAGCGAAAGGCATGACACTTGTGACTGATCATTCATGATCGAGACGATGCTTGCACGACAGTGAATGTGACTCCATGTGTGAGTGTGACAAATGCTTTCATGGCGAGCACATCAAACACATACAAAGCAAAGACTTTGAGCATAACCAGAAAATGGTCGCAAGCATGACTTAGACATCAACATGCAGAGACTTGACTACAATAAACAAGCAAGGCAAATGTAAAGACTCACACGATCTCAAAGAGTGAACCAGAGTGTGTGCAGCCATCAAGTGAAACTCTCCAAGGGAGGCTCCGAAATTGGTGCAGGCCAAAATTTTGGAGGGTCCTTTGAACCGCTACAACACCTTCCTAATAGAAATTTCATTTTCCAGCATAGATCCATCATTTGTATGTGTTGGCAATTATCCCCTCGTGTTCCCACTGGTATCTAGTCTATCCATTCCATTAAGCCTCTGTGTCGAAGAGGGAGGTTTTGTTGGAAGAGGTCTCCCCTTTTGCCTGTGAGATTTCTTCCTGTATGTAATCTGGGGTGAGTTCCTGATATCTATAGGAAAACACTTAGGGTTGGATGGCTTGTAGCGGAAGCTTTGTGAATGGATATGGGTTATTACACCACTTGTGTTGGTGGTGGTGAGTAGAATAATTAACCGAGAGATGAAATTGTGGTGTTTGAACAAGATAACCTGCTTGGTTCATTTGGGAGGCATATCTGGAGGGCCAAGCATGCGTCTTGACTGGTGGAGGAAACTGACTATGTTTGTAGTCTAGAAATACAAATTGTTTTTGAATGCATTTAAGGACCAAACTGTTATCTGGGACCCTAGGTTGCTCAGTGAACAAAGGCTGGCTTTTTATTATCATCTAAAATTGGGATGAGACCTAGGAAGCATGAGGTTTCCTATGCGACCTTGGTGCAATAGTATGGTGTTTGTCAATGAGGGGTCTAGAGTCGATGTTTAGGTAACTCCTTCTTTCCTACCTTTAATTGGAATTCCAGTATATGTTTGTATTGTCTGGCATTTCGGGATATTTCAATTTCAGTTCTTGGTC
This sequence comes from Pinus taeda, assembly GCA_000404065.3. Lineage (NCBI taxonomy): Eukaryota > Viridiplantae > Streptophyta > Pinopsida > Pinales > Pinaceae > Pinus > Pinus taeda. The sequence goes on from APFE030242597.1 coordinate 9,481, forward strand.
TTTTGATATTTTGGGTGTTCTGCTCGTGGTGGAAAAACCCTTTATAGTTTTCTATTGTGTATTGCAAAGGAATGGGTATTGGGTTTCACCCTAGTAATCTTAGGGCTCTAGTGTTTTTTAAATTTCCTTGGTCGCAACTTCCATTAAAGAAATTCTAAGGTAAAAAATGGGCCTCAACACAAAAATGTATAGCAAAAATCAATTTTATAAGAATGAGTACGATTCAATATGATGAGGTCAACCATGGGGGGATGATTCACCATTTTTGGAGTAAAAAGATTAACAAAAAAAAACTATTTTTTCAACTCGTATTTTCAACTTATATTCCTATGATTTTACTGAAATTTTGAGAGGGAGCACTCGTTGGATGTAGAATTTATTTTTGCATCCAAGGAGTAACCATGTTAGATACTTTTGATGATCTCTATTACATGAAAAATGTAAAATACTTGAAAAAATGTGATTGCAATAATGTTTTTTCAATTCTTTTACATTTTTCGTGTAATAGGGTCCATAAAAAGTATGCAACTTGGCTACTCCTTGGATGTAAAATTAAATTCCACATCCAATAAGTGTTCTTGCTCAAAATTTAATAAAAAACATAAGGAGATAAGTTGAAAATACAAATTAAGAAAAGTTTTTTTTCCCACCAAAACTTGATGAGGTAATACAATCTTATTTTATTATTTCCACTATTATTTTATGATATTCCTTAAGAGGCCCATTTTAGACCTCAAAATTTATGTAATGCTTTATGTATGCTTGAATTGGAGCTGGGCAGGGAAGGGGAATGTGTGGGCTGGTAGTTGGGTGAACGTGGGGACATCTATCTAGCCCATTTGCATTGGTGCGGGGATTTCAGGTCTTCTCTGGTCACTTGGGCCCACTTCATTGTGTGGGGAGGTGCTTCTCAAAATCCTATTATCGTCTATGGGATTTTGGTTAGTTATTCACTTCAACAAAAGGGTTGTTGTTGGAGAGTAGTGTGGTTTCGACAAAGTGGTGTTCCAACACTCTTGGTCAGAGTAGTGTATTAGTTCAGTTAATCAGTCTTGGTACCTAGAGGTAGAGGATATGTTGCGCCAACATGAGCGTACTCGTTGGGGTGGAAACACTCGAGGCCAATATGTGGAGCGGGAATCTCAAGAGCAATATTTTGATGCAGAGGGAGCATAAAATGTGGTGGGGAAGGTATCCCATGAGCAAGCCTAATCATCGGGTTGCATGGAGCAACCACCATCCCTAACCATGATATTTGACTTATTAACGGATATTCAAGCCTCCCTTGATGTGATCCACCAACAAAGATATGCCGAAAAAAATGAAATCATAGTTTATGTCAATGATGTCGAGTACATCTAGGGATAATTTTTGGTGTTTATTGCTTCAGTGAGACGTAGTCAATGCCACAACAACGATCGAATGGATGATATTGAGGCGCAATTAGCGCATATTGAATATCACAGTTATGAAGCGCATGACCCCCCTGTGGCACCGGGTGGTTGTCATGCTTTGAATCCTCTCCCTTGATATGAATATTGTGGGTTGCTTCTTGGTTTTGTTTGTGTTTTGAGTAACTTGGCCATTTTTCTTTTGGGACTCATGTAACAAATGGAAATATCTCTTATGCTTTTGCACTTATCTCCTGGAAATGGGGTAGAAGTTGGCCAACAAGATGAATTTTGTACTTTTTTGAACAATTCATAAAGGATTTTGATCAACAAAAAAAATATTTTTTAATATGTAAATATTTTAAACAACATTATAAAAAACATCCTCCCAAAAAAAACACAAACTACAAACTTATTGTTACATATATCATTCATTTAATTTATAAAAAAAATAAGCTTGATTATTTTAATAGATAGAAATAAATTAAATTAAATGCATGAAGTTTATATATGTTACATTTGTTTTATTTTTTATATATTTATATTTCATAAAATCTGTGCTAGGAGCATAATTCTACAGCTTTAAAAAGTATTCTTTCTAGTCTAGACTCATCAACACTGTATTACACAACAAAATTTTAAACTGTGATCCAAAACTACGCCATGGAGCAGGCACAAGAGCGTTAGTGTTTTAAAAATTCTAGCTTGTAGATCCTCTAAAATAGACCAACTAAAAAACAATACTTACAAAAAATGGTTTGCAATCAGAGTTAAGTAACTGGGTTAAGCATAGAACCCTATCCACTTTTAAGGTTTCCTTTTACTAGATGGAATCCCTCATTCATGAGTTGATATGCCTTCTTGCTGTTGTTCCTATGAACATGAATAAATGATTTGGAATGAAATCTTCCTACCATATGATATATCCTTTTACAATGACTTAGAGTTTGTTGTCAAACGAAAGAGAGCCATTGATAGAGTGATGTAAAATAATGACATAGTTACTAATGATAATGGAATCTTGAATAATTCTCTTTATACCCATAAAAAACTTGCAGAAACACATAAACTTCTCATTGATTGTTTGTGGCAATCCCTAAATTCCAACTCAAAAAGTATTCTCATTGATCCTTATAGTGATATTATATCTACTACATTTAAATACCTAATAAAAATACAAATTTATAATAAATTGTATATTCATAATCACATAATACAACTAATATTTATTAAACATTAAATTTTAATAACTTTAAATTAATTTAAAAT
>APFE030242598.1:0-10658 GCA_000404065.3 Pinus taeda
AATTCCATTTTAACGAGTGTAAAAGAAACACTCGGCAATATTTTCATATTTTAGGAGCCAGAAAGGAGCTTAAAACATGACTCTGATGTTTTGGTTCGTAAAAAATGACAATTTTCCTTGAAAATCCTTTTGACCTGCACAAAAACAACACATTACTCATACCTGTTTAAGATAGGCAAAAATACATTGAAAAATATCCTTCCATGGTGAAAAATAAACAAACTTAGCATTTATTTATCCAAAAAACATATAAAAATACTTTTTACCATGTCATTTTTACCATTTTACTGTTGAGGGAGAGAAAAAGGATTTTGGCAAGAAACTTTCGGTGGACTTTGCGGAGAATCCGACCATCAGAATCGAGCACTGTCTCTTTCAGGTATTTCACAACATCCTCCTCTTTATTTTCATCCGATTAAAATTTCATTTTAAGCCCTAATTTGATTTTTTGGGGGCTTTGGGGTTTTGAGATGTGCTTTTCGGGGTACGCAGGTATCCCATGGGTAACCTGCGTACCCCGACATTTTCCTTAATGGGAAAATGGTCGGGGTACGTAACCTACCTTCAGCACAGCTGCGTACCCACACTCTGTTTCTGAAGGCGGGGTGCGTACTCCACGCAAAATGGATTTACAAAACCCAAACTCAAGATTCAACGATTAATTTTTAAATTGATGACTTCTAATGGATATTTTTTGGTGTGTAGATTGCCCACCATGCTTGATTGGCATGAAAGAGAACACAAAGATGTTGATTTGGCCACAATTAATCATCAACCTTCCATTGATGCTTTAAAGGCATGCAGTCTTTACAAATACTGGGCCATACCTAGCATGAGGGCCCAGGTGCCATTCTTAGAGTGGCTAGTCAAGAGGTGGAACGTCCAGGATCAATGTTTTTATATCGGAGGGCACCAGCTTGAGATAGAGCCCTTGGACATATATTTTCTCACTTATTTTCCCAACAGGGTCGAACACCTGTCTCTATTCGGGACTAGGCCAGCTGACCAATCCATTGCTAGTCTCCAGCTAGAGTGGTTCAACAATCAAAACTAGGAGAAGGGGATCGAAATCAAATTCATATCCCGACCTAAACTTATGGTGATTGATTTTACAGTTACCAAACTCTGCGGCGCAGCCGCTTTACACCTTGCCATCAGGTCCCAAATGCGGATGGCGATCGATTGCTACCGAGTCACCATTTTCAACTGGTGTGATGTTGTGTTGGCCAATATGAAGGGCCAGTTGACTAGGGCGAAGAACGGGTAATCAAAGACTTTTGGGTATGGGCCTTTGGTTATGAGCTTTGCCTTAGAGAGAGTTTCGATGCTGATCCCACAACATCTCACAGTTGAGGTTGGGCCTCCTCGGGAGCCGAAGTTGATGCGATGGGTTGCGGTGATGGCCCGGCATCCTGATGAGGGAGCGGGAGTCGTTCGACTTCCTACAGCTTACTTTCACTGGTTGGAGAACCAGGTCTTTTCCATTCAGGATTTTCCTTATGTCGGAATGGATTTTCATGGAGATCCAGACATGGTTCTTCCACAGGGAGAACAATGGGATGACAGAGGTATATTCATTTTTCACGAGTGTTTTAAATTATCTATATTTTTTGTTTTTAAATATCGTCTCAAAACTGACAGTAAAATTTTCAAAATGCAGATGTAGGTCCACGGCGTCCAGCCAATCTTCGACCTTTCGAGAGGAGACATCCAGTTGCACCAGTACCGGTCCCGCAGGATGCGGCTGCAGAGACGCTAGCTGAGTTGGAGCAGGATCTAGAGCGTCTGACGGCAGATATACCAGAGACTACCATAGATGATATTCCTATCAGGCTTCAACGCTATGTAGTCGTAGTCCCAGGACCTTTTAGGAGGTTCTTGTGTAGGGTAGCCCGTGCAGTGGTGTCATATAGGGAGCACCACCAGTGATTGGATGGTCACTTTGTAGACACATATGACATTTTGGTTTTTTGTACTTATCATTTTTTCCGATCATAAGGTGTTTTTCAACCTATGATCGAAGACGATGTATATTTTTTGACACACTTCTATCTATATATATCATTATTTACCGGCTTATCTTGCTAAACATGTGTGATGAAATGTTTTTAAATTTACATGTATGATTGTCGCAAATGTCTGTCTAACATTCGAGAAGCAATTGCATCTGTTAATGTATTTAAAGATCTTCGAATATGCTGATATTCAATGTAATCAAATTCACATTCCAAGAGATGCACTCTAAAAAATAATCTTAATAACACATGATTTCTAATGGCATATATTCTATTAAGTTGTAATACAACGAGTTCAGAATCTAACCTCACTATCAAACGTCGAATCCCAAATGAAATAGATTCAGACAATGACTCAATCACTACAATGTATTCTGCAATGTTGTTTATTGTTTGACCGAGGCTCACCCCATGCATAGAAACTAACTCGTCAGAGGGCGAATAGATAACCCAAGCTACGGAAGAGATATTCCGTGTACTACGACAAGCACCATCAGCAAATGCAACATACGTTTGGAGAGGCATCGACATCTGTAATATCAAGAGTAAAACCAAGATAAGCCAGAATAACGACAAAAACACACTTTCTAAGCTAAGCACACTGTCTAAATTAACAAACACACCAGCTAGAAAGAAAACCTAACCTAACTAAAAATTCTCCATACCCATCATTTAAGCATAATACATCTTTAGGTAAAGTCCATTTCAGGGTTTACCCAAAGAGTCCCCGTCAAAATCAACTAGCTCATAGGCCCCTTTTGCTAGCTTTCGCTTGACAATGTAGGGCCCATGCCACATAGGAACGAATTTTCCAGCACCTAGTTTATCGTTAGCTTGATCATATAATAGTACTAGGTCTCCTTCCAAAAAACTTCGAGGGGTCACATTTCTATCATACTGATCTTTCATCCGTTTCGTGTGAGTCTCGATTGCCAATGCAGCATCACGTCGAGTCTCATCTAATTGAGCTAAGTATAATAAACGCTTCTCCTCTTTGGACGTAGCTGGAACTAATTCGATAGCCATTTGAAGTGATGGGATTTCGCATTCAATGGGAAACACAGCTTCCAAGCCATAAACTAGTTGGAAAGGAGTGAACCCTGTTGATGTTTTCACTGAGGTTCAATATGCCCATAGCGCTGAAAATAACATGTTGTGCCAATTCGACCGATGAATACCAATGATTCATCGGATCATGATAACCAGAACTTTGTTGATAGACTCAACCAGGCCGTTGGCTTGTGGATAATAAGGAGCAGAGCTATCATGGTGCAAACCAAGCTGGCCTATAAGTTCGGTCATCATGACGTTTTGAAAATGGCGCCCATGGTTAGTGATGATTGCTTGTGAGACACCGAACCTAGCAATAATGTGATTGAATATGAAAATTGTTGTTGTCTTGCCGTCTGCCTCGAATGTAGGCATCGCCTCGGCCCATTTAGTAAAACAATCAACCGCGAGGATGATATACGCATACCCCCCAGCCGAGTGAGGGTTACAAGTAATAAAATCGATACCCCATTTGGTGAAAGGACCAACGGAAATTATAGGGTGGAGAGGAGCAGGTGGTGCATGCATCTTGCAATCAAACACCTGCCAGTTGTGGCATTTTCGGACCACAATAATACAATCTTTGAATAAAGACGGCCAAAAGTAGCCAGTGGGCAATATCTTTTGGGTTGTGGCATACCCAGACATATGACTGCCACACACTCCAGAGTGATAGTCATTCAAAACCCTCTCAGCCTCTTCATGAGTTAAGCAATGTCGAAAAACCAAGTCCGCCCCACGGCGATAAAGAGTATCTCCAATAATTTTGAACTGTTGGGACTGGAACCGGATTTTTCGACGCTCCAACTTTGAAATTTCAGGCCGAAAAGATTGGGTCTAGAGATAGACGATTATATCCCAATACCATGGATCTAAAGTGCTGATGAGAAACAAAGATTTGTCCGCAATGGACTCTTCTGCCACAGTCTCTGTGTCAGCACGCGGGAAATCACACATTAACTCCGTGAAAACTAAGGATTTCTTAGACTTGGATTTCTCGAACTCCAAATCGAACTCTTACAGGATAACGATCCATTTAGAGTACTTTCCCTCTAGCATTTTTTTATTCAAAATATAAATCATAGGGTTGCAATCCGAAATAACTGTAGTTTTACAAAGTAAAATGTAGTGACGGAAACGGTGGATAGCTTGAACAGCTTCCAGAGCCAATTTCTGCACATGGGAGTATTTTAACTCAGTTGGATTTAGGGTCCGACTAAGATAATATATCACATGTTCCGTTCCGAATTCGTCTTCCTGGACTAACACCATTCCAGTAGTGGAATGCGAAGCTGCGAGGTATAAGAAGTAGTCCTGGTTGGACCCCAGTCCCTAAACAAGCTGGAAATAGTGCCTGTATGACAGCCACAAGGATTTCTCGGGGGGAATGATTACTTTTAAAGAGCTCCCTAGTGGGGGTTTAGGGGTAGCGTGCCCGAAGCTAAAAATAGATGAAAAATGCATTGTAAAATATTGTAATATCGTAGTCAATATGGGTCGTTCATTAGGCAAATGATCTGACGGTAGAAGATATGTTAATTTAGAGTTTTTTCCCTAGAAGCTAAGCCTTCGTTTATATGAGGGAATTGTATTGTGTTTATGTATGATTATTCTAAGATACAGAGAGAAGAGGAAATTACAACAAGTATGTTGTAGGTTGTATCTCTTCATTTTGCTAGATAATAGAAAAGGAAGGACTGGCTTTTTTTCGTGGATGTAGCTCAGATTCGGTGAACCACATATATCTGTGTCTCTCTTGTTTTGTGCATTTTTGTATTCATGTTTCCGCAAAATTTTATGTGTTCCATTGCTCTATACTATATAATTTTCTAGCATAATTGGTAAGATTCACAAACACTTTTATACATTTTCTTTGTAGTGGAAACATTTCTACACATAAAACTAAGTATTTCCAATTATGTAATTTATAATTTTAAAACTAAAATTTGAACATGTTTGTTTAATGTGTTTAAATCTAATTTACAATAGATTTCTTCTATAAGCTTTGGATAGACATCAGGATGCATCAAAATATTGAAATTCTAAGCATGAGTTATCAATTTATAACAATACTTTATTAAGATATCAATATAAATATACTCACATGATCTACTTTCTGAAATGATGTTGTGGGTATCAATCTAAATTAACTCACAAATTAATAGAAAATGGAGAAGGAAAATCATATATGTGTTATATATGTGTACTAAAAGCCTAGTACAATCATTGTCAAAGTTTTTCAATATTGTAAAATAACCTCTCTTACTTTCACTATGCAACATATCTCCATAAATATAAATGTAGTGTAAAACATGGTTTACAATATCTATGATAATAAGGATTCAAGGTCACAATCCTTATCAAAAACGAAAATGAGAAGAATATAACAAAAATGAGAAAATACTAAATTTAGAAACAACATTGAAGATTTATTCTAGATTTAGATACTTATGGGTTTATTAATCATTTCAAAAGTTTTTTCTTCTTGTTTATTTCAAAATCAACATAAATCATGTAGTGATAAATCTATGAGGACTTTAACAATGAAAAAATTGTGTATTAATATGTAAGACTAAATTCTCAACATGAGAGGTAAAGTCATGTTTACTACATTTAAATTCTTGTTCTTGCAACAGTATGTAAACTAAAAGGAGGTCTTGTGCATGTATAAAATGTCAATTAAATCTTTTTATGGACCATGAGAGAAACAAATGGGCTTACATGGATACCAGGGGAGGTTTTAAGTTTTTCTTCATGGATAATGGAAGAGTTCTGACTTTCCTTTTCAGTGGCACTCGTAAATAAAATTTTAATTAATAAATATTTAATGGCTAAGAATTAAATGATAAATAATGTGATGGTGATTAAGAGGCATTTGTTTGAATTTCTAATAGACTTGGTGATGCATTTTTCTTTCCTATTTAGATTATGTAAAATAAATATCTATTTTTATGTATTTGTAAGTAAATTATTTAAAGTAGACATGTCTTTATCATTGTGAACATGATGTAGTATTATTTACGAGAAATGTGAAAACATGAATTTTAGTGACTATCTCATGATAAGTATGTGGAAAAAATAATATTTCTTGAGTTTCTCATTAAGAAATAATCAAATACATTGTTTTTAAAAAAGTTAAATATAATATAGTATGATTTCTATATTACTTAACTCATATTTATTATTAAAAAAAAGATAAATTGAAACCACAGTAGAAACTAAAGAACCAGAATAGCACGAAAATGATGTATATGTCAAAATATTTAATCTCTTTTAGTGATTGATAAATCTATGATTAAGTTGGATCTATAGTGGTTTTCTATCTCTATATATAGATTGACCACAGTGTAATTTTTCATCGTTTATATTGTATTTTTGAATAATTTATTATTATTAATATTTCATATTAAATTTGAATGAGTTGCACATTTTTGTCTTATTAAAAACAAACTAAAATATTTTACCTTTAATTATTTTTTCCTTGTGAGCATTGAAAATTTTTATTAATTAGGTTATAATGAATATGAATGAACTATCTAAGCAATAGAAAAATATTTATGGTAATTTTAGAATTATAGTTTCAACCATACTAAACTTTGTAATTTATAAAAAAAATCGTTGCATTTTTTTTTTAAAGTAAGTTGTTTTGCATGTTATTACATATATACAATTTTCATATAAGTTCACCAAAACATAATCTATAATAAATTTTATTTCATAAAAAGAAGCATCATGATGATAACCAACTAACAAACATGAATATCATCTAAGATATGTATTCAAATTCACTACCATTGTCTAATTATATACACCTCTAGCACATATAAACGTCATTAGCTAGCACACAAACCTAATGATCTAACAAGGAATCTTCATCAAGATAACATATAACAAAACACATGCATTATAATCTAACATCATCACCACACACATTCTCAAATTAATATACATCTCATGTCAAATAATTTCTATCTCATACACATCTATTTGCAAGCACATTAAATGAGCATATCTAACATGAACTAACAATATACACATCAACACCAACATATAAATTAAGTACATAAACATGAAGAAAAAAATGCACCATATATATATATAGATAGATAGATAGATAGATATAAACAAGTCAAATAACTTCTATCAAATATCTGATACAATAGAGGTAGTAGTGGCAGCCTAATATGTAGTAGAAGATGATGGATGGTCAAGTATTGGCTCAATAATTGAAATATCAGGTGTATGAGAAGGTGGTCAGTCTGCTCTCTCTAGAGAAACATGAGGCACCTCCAACAATACTAGGACATGATCATCAAGTGAATGATGAGGAGGTGTACTACCAAAAGAATCACAAAAACCATGAACATGATCTGATAGGGTAGTAATACCAGAAGCATGATGATGATCCTCATGATCTAATCTAACGGGCTAGCACTTCACTAATGCTCATGTGATGTATATACTACATGCCCTGCATCCCTCCTTTCTACTAGTAGACTAGTAGTTGCGATGAATTGACACACAAGAGTCATCATATCACATACAGAACCCCTCAAGAGCTCGAGAATCCTAGGATGTGCTTCAACATCATAGGCCTCACCCATCTCTATATCTAATCCCTCTAGTGGGGGAGGAGGCATGTCTCCAAAGAATGCGTTGACGTATAAAAAATATATACACAACAATAATTAGAAATTTTCATTAAATTATTTAATAAAACATGTTAAAGAAAGTGCTAGAATAAGTTTTACTCTAATTAATTAAGATAATAAAATGAAACTAGATTAATTTAAAGAAATCAAAAATATTACCTATATCATATATAGGATCATTCGGTGTGAAGAGGTTGTTGTACATTGTCTCGAATCCATCCTTGCGTATGGACATGAAACTGAGATAAACATGTGGTCATCTTCATTGGTCGGTAGCACTAGTGCTTGGGTGGAAATCTTGGTTGGATACTTCATCAAGTCCTTCTTAGGCATCATCTAACCCGACATGCACATCTACACCTAAATCATCAACTTAGCAGGGTGACACATAAATTTCAATTAAAAAGAAAAAAATCATCCCTTGTACGCCAAAAAAACAAAAATTCACAGACTCTAGTGCACTATCAAACATAATAACATCAGCCATAGTGCGTACATACATATGACGCACCAGTTTTAGTTTGAATATATAGATTTTCAACACGGCGCGTCGAGACAACCTTATGCGTTGGTGCATACGGATAACCTTTTCGCACCAATATGGAATGTTCAAGTTATCGAATGCAGTGAGTTACATTTTTTTAATATTATGTGTATGGTGCATTTGGTAAATATAAGTGCATCAGGAGTAACCTAAAAATATACACACCGACATACAATTTATAGATTTTCCTAGTGTGTTGTAATTTACAAAACACACTAATAACATCATGGTGTGTTAGGTTCATGCACTGAATTATGGTGTCCCTTATAGAATGCACCAAAATTGGTGCAAGATGAACCTATCGAATGCACTGCAAAGGAGAAAATAAATAAAAAATAATGGATTTTTTGACCTATTTTGCAATTCAAAGTTGCTAAAAAATTGAATTAGAGAGAAACATAGACATTACCTAGAAATTTGGCATATTCGACATGTAAATGACAAAACAAAATTCACCACTATATGAGAAAATTGGAAAGACATGCACTGAGCATGATACAAAAAGATGGTGAGAAAAAGAAGCGCCAACTGAAAGGTGTTTGCATGAGGAAAAAGTGGCATTGGTGCTTCAAAGCTATACAACACTACAAATGGTAAAAATTAAATTTACGGCTAATAGGATTTTTTTATTTAACCATATTTCAGTGCATTATTATAATAACACAGATGGATACTATTTCCAAGAGAAGCACTTTTCTTCTAATTAAAAAACCTATAGCGTGTTCGTGTTAAGATAGAGTAGGGCATTTTAATACATGAATCACACCAGTGCTTTCTGGGAATATAGAACTACATTTTTTTTAAATTAGAAACCCCATAGTGATGCTCTTTCTACAATGCGTTGGGGCATTTTAATGCATGAAAAACACCATTTCTTTGTGGGAAAATAGCACCACATAATTTTTCAATTAAAACCCTATAGCGGTTCTCTTGTTAAGATCCACCAAGACATTTTAATACATGAACCACACCTGTTCTTTGCAAGAATATCGAACCATTATTTTTAAAATTAAAAACCCCCTACCGGTGCTCTTTCTTAGATGGTCCAAGGCATTTTAATACATGAACAACATTGGTGCTTTGTGGGAGTATAGCCCCACAATTTTTTTAAATTAAAAGCCCTATATTGGTGCTCTTTTTAAGTACCCACTAGGGTGTTTTAATAGAAGAAAAACATCAATGCTTCAAGTGGATATAACACCGATATGGTGAAAATAATTTTAGGACCAACATCTTTTAAATTTAACCTTTGTTTAGTGCTATCAAGTAATGTAAGCACCCATGTTCTACATATAGGTGGCACACCATTTTTTTAAATCATGGTTCCATGGTGTGCTATATTGTGTACATACCAGGGCATTAGCATACTATTTTAGCATCAGTTCGTCGTCACAGTATAACACTAGACTAGGAAAAAGAAATTCTACGACCCAAATTTTTGTAAACTTATCCCTTCTCTGGTGATATCGAGTAACATACCCACTAGTGTGCTTTTTTATTTAGCACATCTGTTTTTTAAGTCAAAAATAAAGAAATTTCCATGCTGCACCATGTTCTATTAGGAACCAGTGCTTATATGTATAGTAAAGCACTGGTGTGTTTGTATATTATAGAAGCTATGCTTAAAAAAACATCTTCTAAAACACTTTCCTACCCACCTTCACTGCAAAGAGATTTTTGGGCTATTTTTATTGGGGTTTCCGCAATAACCTCTACTACAGGGTCATTTCCTTGTAGTGCATTCAAATAAAAAATGTAGTAGGAACTTGATCATAGGGTGGATATCGAGTTAAGATTGATGGTTGTCATGCATTGTAGGAGTTCGAATAACATGGGAGTTAATTCAATCTGAATGTCTCACAGTAGAACTATCATGTTGTCTCATCTTATATTTTGATTTCCTTTTAGAGTTTGGATATTATTCCCAAAACCATCTTTCTAGTGTCCCGCAAAGCATTTATGTATAATTTCCACCCATATTAGCCATGGGCTCACCACTTCATGCCACAGATACTTAAGCCTACCATTGTCGACCTATCACTATGGAATTTCCATATCAACACCATGTCATTAATGAAACCAATATCCATGTCATAATTAATGTAAATTAAATAAAATTCTCATTTTTTCCAAAATTGTTAAAAAAACATATTTTTAGGAAAACATTACTATCCATTAAGGAACCCTTTGGATTTTCCTTCGGTGAGATTAACTTATTCATTAGCCTATGCATCATTAGCACTACAACTATTCTCTGATAGTACATTATAATATACCCCACACTAGGCGACCTAAAAATTCAACTTCATGAAATGAATTTGCACTTCTAGTACTTTTCTTCAATTATCTAATAATTCTAATATATATAATCCATCTAATTATTAACATTAACAACAT
>APFE030242605.1:2808-40405 GCA_000404065.3 Pinus taeda
ATACTTTTCCATTGAAATGGTGTTTTTCATAAGGCCAGCTAAATGTCCAATAACATGAATAGTTTGTGGATCAACTCTTTTCCTGGTAGGCTTCTTGAGGCATAGTTATTTGATTGCTTTACTATATATCAGAATGTCTTTTATGGCTTGTAATAGTGGAATATTTTTATAGACATTCTTTATCTCATCTAAAACGTCAAACTGTGGTATAGACATGCGAAGTTTTGCTTGGACCAATCTTTCTAGAAAAGGTAGTGGATGCAACAGTTGCATTTGTTTATTTTTGATGTCATCATTTTGTTTCCTTTGAGTTGGAGTTTCATTTTCATTTTCTTCATTTTCTTCTTGTTTTTCAACTATTGGAGGTTCTTTTTGAAGTGCCTTACCAGACCTCAGCTCGATATTTTGTAAAGTTAATGTGGGATATGATGGTCCCTCATCTACACTGTAAGCTGGCCTATCTGCTCTATTATTTGGATTTGGTACAGGTTGAGTAGGAATCTGAGTGGGTATAGGAGGTTGGTTAGATGGAAGTTTTAATTGAGGTCTATTAATTGGTGGAGGAGCAGGAAATGCTTGTTGAGTGTTTTGGGGTTGATGAACAACTTGTTGCTGAGGATATTGTTGATATGTTTGAGGATATTGCGAATATGGCTGAATATACTGTTGATATGGCTGAGAATATTGTTGGTATGGTTGAGGATATGGTTGATATTGTTGAGAGTATTGCTAAAATGGTTTCCATTGTTGTTGTGGGTAATTTTGGTGTTGCCATGGCATGGGTACATTCCAAGAATTTTGAACATACATCTGATCTTGTGTAGGAAATTGCAAATTTTGGTTTGGAAACATACCTGGAGGTGGAGGTCTTGGTTGCCATGGTCTCTTAGCGCCCATGAAATACACATTGTCCATATCTACGTTAGCTTCCAAATTACAATTCTACAAAATCTTGATTTTAGAGCAATGAAATATATCATGATTTTCAGTACAAAAGGTGCAAACTTGAATGTTTTCTAATGGGCAGTCCTTCAAAGCATGTTTCTTCCGGCATTTTGGACAAAAGACAACCATTAATTGATCTTCCTCTTCTTGTCTTTTCTTTGCTTTCAGAGTGTCAATTTGATTTCCTAAGGTACTTTAGATCTGTTTTGAATTCTTCTAACAAGTTTCCTATTTCAGCCCTTGTGACACTTGCTGAAGTAGATTTTGTGGCTTTGGATGATATAGCTCTTTTTCCATTTCTGGCTTTTCTCCTAGAATACTTTTCACATAAATCACCTTCGAAAGGTAAAGTGGAAATATCACCTTTTCCCGTCAAATTAATATCATCTAAGAATTCCTCTCAAATTCCCTTCAAAAATTTTGTTCGAATCAGATCAAGAGACATGGTTCTATGTTTTGATTTTTGTAAATTGTAAACAAATCGTTCCAAATATTCCTCTAAACATTCATCCTCTTGTTGATTCATTCTAAAGATATCATCTTTAGAATCTTTCGATCTACAATAAGGTTGGTATTTCCTTAGGAATATTTTTCTCATGCCATCCCAATCAGTTATTGCATGTTCACCAAGTCCCATGAACCATCTTAATGCTGATGCTTTTAATGTTGCTGGGAAGAGTCTAAGCCTATGGGCATCATATGTGTAACCATATGTTTGGCATACTATGTCAAATTCAAACAAGAATGAATCTGGATCTTCTGAAGCCATGCCATAAAAGTTTGGTAACACAGATGGAGGTATGTTTTTCATTTTTATTTCCTCATCATGATTTTCTCCTGGTTCTTCAATAGGAAATTTAAAGGTTGACTCTTCCTCCTCTCTTCGATCTTGATCTTGTTTTTGTTTCAGTTCAGCCTCTCTTTGTCTTCTTCTTTCCTCTTGTTGTCTCTCATATTCTCTAAGTTGTTTAGGAGTGGGTCCTGTTGCTGATCCTCCTCCTTCCTCAGCCATTTTGATAGGTTCCTCTGTTGATTTAATTTCTTGTTCAGCGTCACTTGTTTCAAAGAGAAGTTGTTCTAGTGATTTTTCTCCTTCTTGAGATTTTTCAAAATTAGTAGGTTCAAGGAGAGATTGTTGAGTTATTTTACTACTTTCTCTTTTTATAGAGGATTGAGGGAGATGTTTCTTCTTTGATTCGTATGCCAATAGAATTTGTCTCTCAATGAGTGTGAGTCTTTGCCCTGATTTTTGTTTATCATCTAATTCTTGTATGGTGATTTTCCCAGCTGGTGTTGTGTGTTCAATTTTTCCTAAAGGGTCTGCTGTTACACAAAAAATTGTCACTATGAATTTCCACAGTTTGTGTGAGTCCACCAATACTCATACATACCTCCTTTGTAAGTCTTAAACCTCAACTCTTCATGTCAAGCCTTCAAAATGGGGGAAAGACTTTAAAAATGTCTCAAATCCTGGTTTCGCAATTTCTCCTAGCATTGCCTGCGGTGCCGCACCTAATGGTCATGTTTCCTGTGAACCTGACCACTCTGTATATTGAGTGATGGGTGCCAATCCCTGTAAAAGTTAAAAAGGTGTGAGTTCATTCTTGAAAACTCATCTTGGGTCACTTCTAGACACTTCCAGAAGGAATATTACGCTGGCAAGTCCGCTCCACCTTGGTTCGTCCATTCCATAACTAAGGGAGCTAACTCCATGATATGAGGTGCTTATCCCATTGAATGAGGAACTTATCCCTTCAATGGTGGACCTGCAACTTCCTCCATTTGCACTATAAATTCATACATTGGGCTGGTTGTAGAAGAGGTTGAAAGCTGAAGATTCTTGAGGGTAAATGCTGCTGAAAACTGGGCTTCCTCTTTCAGCTTGTGAGAGGAGAGATCACATACCTCTCATGTCATTTGGGAAGTGAGTGAGGCTTGTCAAAGTAGAGGAGACCCCTGCTAGACCCTGGAAAGGACTTGTGCAACATCAAGGCAAAGGTTGTAAAGTTCTTTTATTCATTAAGTTAATACAATCAAGTTTATTTTTCTCAATGAACTGTCTCTAATGGTTTGTTTTATGAGCTCCTTGATCTTCATAATGAACATGTTTTGTTATACGCAGGTATGCTTTGATGTGTGCTTGTTGCTTTGATGTGTGCTTGTTTGTGTAGGCAGGTTATTGAACGAGAACTACTTGAAGATGTTGGGATAAAACTGCCTCAAACAAGTGTTGGACCGAGGTAGGGTCTTTTACACTTCTTAGTATTCATTAATGAATTGAAACATATTTAGAGAGAAATAGGTTTGCTTGTACTCTTTGTTGCTAGATATCATTAGATACTAGGGAGATTGGTCTTGTCTGCAAGAATGATTTATCCAGCCAACAATTGCTCTTTTACATTTCATATTAGGTGTCCCATTCTAATGAGTTACACTCCATTAGGTCATGGATCAACTGATGGTAGGGTTTCATTTCATTTTTCCCTCATGTTATATACCTGATGACTTGTTTTCACATATCTTTTCAATCATTCATAGTCATTCCAGTTCATTTCATTTATAAAAACTAGAGCTAGGGTTTAGTTTCATTAGGTCTTAGGGTTATTCACCATGGTCATTAAAAATGAATAATAATGGTCAGCAAACACATGAGGAGGTTAATAAAGTTCAGAAGATCATAATTTTCTTTTTATAAGTTAAATAAAGCTCTTTAACCTCAAAACATATTTTGAGGTAAAACAGAGCATTTGCATTTCACATAATTTGATATAATTTTGGTTTCTATATGTAATAAATGTTCATGTGCCACTCCTGGTCACCTAGTCACATTGCCAACTCCTGTCACTATAAAAATTCAAAGATATTAGCATTAGTCCACCTGTCAAAAACCGAAAAGTCAAATATCAGCAAAAACAAAGTATTTCAGGAAAGCAAATAAACATTATAAAGTGGGTTTTGATAAATGAAAAATCAAAGGATTGATAAGCTATAAAAGGCCATCTATATCTTATATCCCCTCATTGTTGAAATTAAATTGCCAAGGAGAGATAAAAAATTCGATTTTCAATTGTCATTGAGCAAAAGGAGGTAGTCACAACGTTTTTTGGAGAAATTTGCAAGTGTTGTGCACCTGTGAGCTTTTGCTAGTGTAAAATTACACTGGCGTTGTGCATACAATTGGCGTTATGCACCTGTGAGAGTTTTCCAGTGTAAAATTACACTGGCGCTGCGCATACAGTTGGTGCTGCACACCTATTTGAGGGCGTTCCGTACCTATTAAACACTACCAAATTGCTTAAAACCACATTCAACTGCCCCAAATCACCTCAAATTGCTTTAAATATACAAGCTCATCCCCTTTACAACTAAGTATCATTACCATTCTTGCTTAAAAAAAAAACCGTGCTCAGTTTGTGGGGAGTTTGTCTCTTAAAAAATGAACCCTAGTTCTCTTTGAAATATCTTATATATTTTACAGTCCACTATTTTATTGTTGTCTTTCCTCACCTAGTTGTTGTTCCCTAAAACCTATGCCCCACACAAGATTCCATAAACATTATTCCCTTCATATTTTTCCATTCCCACACATAAAACTCCCAAACCCTACCTTACATACACAAAATATACACTATTCTTGAAACTCTATACCTTACATACAAAACCTTACTCACTCCCCTTATTCCCTAAATCCCCAAATCCTTCACTCCCTTAATCCCATTCATATCCCCATTCACCTCACTCATTTTCCTTCTTTTTAAAATCTCTTCATACTCATCATTCATCCACCCTACTCCTTCATTCCTCACCAGCATTTATAGTCATTAAAACCAATGGAGAGGGACAGTGAATATGAAATGGAAGAAGATACCCTCAGTGACAGTTCTAGGGAAAGAAATTTGCACTAGAGGAAACCTCACAAAGGGGAAAAGATAATTAGGGAGGAGCCCATTATTTTGAGGGAACTACTTGCTTGTCCACTTGCCATCTCTTGTTTCAAACATCACTCATGTTTTGGTTTCTGTGAAATGGTGGAGAGGGTCAAGTTTCATCATGAATTGGCCAAGTTATTTTTGACTCATCTGGACAACGATCAAGTAAACCTTGTTCGAGTTACATTCACATTGTCACCTACTATTATATCAGAGGCTACAGGCATTCCAAATATAGGTGAACAATGGAACAAAGGATAGTATATTGACAGGGAATACTATAAGCCTTACATTAAGGCTAAATATCATAGCAAAATCAGCAAAGTATTCCCCTTCAAATTATTGGAGGACAGGTTTGATCCACTCATGAAGATCATCATCAAGTACTTCACTTGTGAAGGTAGGTTTTCTTAGTTGTATCCCAACCACATCAGATTTTTGATGCATTTCACTAGGGTGAGAATGACGAATATCCCCTATTTCATATTCAGAAACTTAGAGAATATGGAACATTAAGTCAAGAAGAAACCATATCCCCAGCAGTTAAGCAACATCTTTCATTATTCCTTGATTAAGATCATTGTTCTACATCAGCTGAACCTTCTCAACATGCCATGGGAGGCCTTCATTTCTCATGATATGTTTAAGGGCCCACAGATATTTTCATCAGTGCATCAGGAGGAAGGTGGACCTTCAGGGCATGAATATGTCAAAGAAACTGAAACTGTTAGAGTGTCAGTATTTGTGACCTATCGAAGGGGCACTAGGAGGCTCTTTACAGCTGCCAGGCAAGTATTATCTCCACCAGTTGTGGAAGGGGTCTCATCTTCATTTCCTGACCACAGGAAAATGCTATCTCCACCAAGAGTGGAAGGGGCTTTTCCTTCTTCTCCAGCTAAACAAGTATAGGTTGGTCAACAACAAAAGGATAGAGACAAAGGAAAGAAAAAGATGCGTGAGGATGATCCTAGTGATGGACAAGAGAGGGATTTTGACCTTATTGGCCATGAGGAGACACAAGGAGTTGATACCATTGACTTGGATGCTCAAGATCCAAGAACTGTCAAAGGCATGATCATCAAGGAGCAAGAGGATGAGACACAGACTTGATGATTCATTTAGAGAGGGCTAAATGGGTTATCAAATATCTTGAACAAGAAAAAAAGCACTTGACGGACAAGCAAGAGCTCATGGAGTTGCAAATGATCAAGGAGAACTGGCAAAAAGCAAAGAAGGAAAAGGTCAAGATGACCTCTATTGAGCAAGAGATTGAGAAATACCAAGAGACATGGCTTGAGAGGCTCAACATGCATCTTGAGGGGCTTCTTGAAAAGGAAAATAGAGACAATAAGATGCTTCGTCACATGGCCCACCATTACATGACTTGGAATAAAATATGCAATATGAGGATAAAGAAACTTAAGGAAAGGTTAAGGAAGGCTTTGAGGACAAAAAAGGAGGATGATAAGCTAAAAATATTGGTTGTGGCTTCACTAGCCCATGAAAAAAACTAATGAGGGAGCCTTGTGCCAAATTTGGGGAAGTTCTGAGGAATTTTGGTCATTTTCATTTTTTGGAATTTTTTTAACACAAGATGTTGCAACAGGTGGCACTGTGATTTTGATGGAGGCACTTGTTGGAGGAATGGCTTACATATTCAGATTCAAAATGGTGAGGACATCAATCCCTGAAAGTTTCAGAAAATTTGGAGCACAACTTGGTCACGTAAAGGTCAAAAAACCATCAAAAAGTGACCTCTCTGCCACTTTTTGGACACACAGGAAGCAGCCTTGGGAGATTCCAATTTTGAGGGCGGAAATAATCTCCAAATCAAAAAATTAAAAGTGTTCCAGAAACGATACAGGAAGACATTTCTAACAAAACATATTGGGCTCAATTTCGTTAAGAGTAAGGCCTCCAAAACAGGCTCTGAAGTGGTGCTACACATAGGATTAGTGGCGCTGCGCATAGGATGAATTTTGCCAGTTTTGCCTAAAAATCCAAATTTCGCCTAGTTATTCTATAAATTCACTTTTTCTCTCATCATGGGTGAATTCTTGATTGTAAATAATGCTATGATGTGTAAATGTAATTTCAAAATGACTTTGGAAGGTAGATTCATCATTTTTAGGTGGTTAAGGGGTAAATGAATCAGTTTCCATGGAAATAAAGGCAAGTTGTTCCACTGTCTATATTCCCGTTCCTTGTTTAGAAATAGTTGAAACCACCCCTTTTCTCATGGATTCGACCCCTGATGGCTAGAATAGGTGGTTTAGTGTCTATGTTATGTATTTTTTCATTCATTAGCAAAGGTTGGACACTTTTGGGAGCTCTGAGCTATTTTGTACATCTCTACAGTAGTTTGGCAAGGAAATAAACTAGAAGTTGCAGCAATTTTTGTGGGATTCTTGTAGTAATGTGTTTTGGCATTGTTTCTCCTTTTGTCATTAGTTCTTTCTGATGTATTATGTGTAAAAAATCAACTTCATTGTTCTTAACTAAATGAAATCAAGATAGATAGGTAGAATACATTGATTTTCAGTGCTCTGCCTTGGGAATACATTTAGTTTTTGATGTTTTCTATAGTTTGAAGAGGACTCATGACCCTTTGCATGCCCTCCTCAGCTCCTCACCTGTCTTAGACCTACCCTCTCACTCAAATTCAAGTGCTAGAACACCTACCTACCTCGCCCCATAGAACACCCTTCTTTCCTGACTTCATTTCCCGGATCCAAGACTGCATGCTCCATTAGATCCATCAATGAAACCATCAATATCAATCAAAAAACCCTAGAGCTACTATACCGAGCCTAAAATCCATATTCAATTCAGTCATCTCAATTGATATTGAAAAGGAGAGAACCGTCTCCCAACTTGGTAGGGCTAGCTACCAGGTTAAGGTTGGTTTGTGGTTATCCTAAGATTGCCTCCCTTTAGCCTGAGGTCGATCTAGGCTCTAACCTTGAGAAGCTTGAAGGAAGAGATAAGTATTTGTAAGGAAGATAATGATCAGATCATACAGACAAAAGAGAAGCAATTAGAGGTTAATGCTATACTTCTTTAGAGTTTGTCAAAACTGTAGCGACAAGGGCCTCTTTGGATTATCCATGCACATGAGGAAGGGACTAATGGAGCATATAGTAGTATATCTCTTGGTAGACATAAGTCGGATATATCTAACATAGTGAGAGATGGTAGGATGTTGGACAATCTGGAAAGGAGGGGTCATGAGTATAGGTATTATTCAAGTTCTGGTTCCAATAGATATCATGATCGTCGTCGTTATCATCCTTATAGGAGGAATGATAGGGGATACTTACTAGATGAATTCAAGAAAGAAAAACCACCTAATTTTGATGGAGATGTTAAGAAGTCAGAAGATGCAGAGGCTTGGATACTTGGGATGAACAAATTCTTGTAGTTGCATGAGTACACAGATAAGATGAAGGCTAGAATAGCTATCTTTATCTTGAAAGGTAAAGAAGACATCTACTGGGAAGATATTAAGTGGGTTAGAGACATCAGGATAAATGACTTGAGTTGGTGGGAATTCAATAGGCTTTTCAGGAAGAAGCACTTGTTAGAAAGGTACTACGACAGTAAGGCTAAACAATTCTATGAGTTAAATATGGGATCAATGACAGACAAAGAGTACATCATATCTTACCGATGAGAAGTATAAAGTTCAGATATTTTCCAGTGGTTTTCCATTAGCATTTATAGATCGGATTAAGTATGATTAGCCTCAGTCACTTGAGGAAGTAATTTGGAATCTGAAACATTTCTATGATAAATCAAAGTATAAGAATGAATATCATCATGGATGGAAGGGAAAAGACAACGGTATAGGTAAATGGAAGCTTAAGAGAACATTGCCTCAACATGAAAATGGGAAATAAAATGTGGCTCCACAAAAGAGATTTAATGTAGCTATACAAGGACATGGGTCACAACAGCACCAACAACAGCATAGAGGTGAGGCCATTGGTCGGTTGGAGTGTTGGACATGTGGTGAGGAACACCTTTAGGAGAGATTTTCCATAGCATTAGGGTAGAAGGTGTAAGATATATAGTGCACAGGAAGTGCAGACTATTAGGGATGTTGGGTAGAGGATTCCACATATCTATGCAGTAGTGGACAACCAGAAAGTATAACACCACGCATCTACCATTGAGATCGATGGTAAGCTTTGTGATCAAGTTATTCCTATTCTGATTGACCCTATATCTAATTATAGCTATGTTAGTCCTGACTTGGTGGATAAGTGTGGTTTGAATAAGGAATTTCATGTAGAGTCTTGGTTAGTGCAGCTAGCTATAGGTAGAAAGAAGAGAGTTAATCATTGGGTAAGAGTTGGCACATTTGATTTAAATGGTATGCCTACAGCAACACATTTGAATGTGTTACTGTTGGGATCATATAGTATGTTGTTGGGCATGGATTGGTTGTATCTACATAGAACTGAGGTAGATTTCTATGACAAAGCCATTGAATGTGTTAATGACAATGGAGAACCAAGAATCTTACAGGATAATAAGAAAGCCACATAAATTAGGATGGTGACATCTATGCAAACAAAGCATAGTAGTAGGAAACAATCCAAGCTATTTGTAAGGAGGTTGAGGATGTAGATGTGTTGAACAAATATCTAGTGTTGCAGTAGTTTCAGGATGTATTCCCTGAGGACATTATAGATTTTCCACCTCACAAGGAGGTAGAATTTTCAATTGAGTTAGTGCCAAGGGCAGCTCCAACATAGAAATCACCTTACAAAATGAGCACACCTAAGTTGGTTGAGTTAAAATTGTAGCTGAAGGAAATGTTGGAAAAGGGATACATTAGGCCAAGTGTATCACCTTGGGGCGCATCGATATTGTTTGTGAGGAAGAAAGATGGTACCTTCATATTATGCCTTGATTACAAGAAGTTGAAAAAAGTGACTATCAAGAACATATATCATTTGCCAAGGATTGATGACTTGTTCGACCAACTGAAGGGAGTAGTAGTTTTCTCGAAGATTGACTTGAGATACGAATACCATCAAGTATGCATAAAAGGGGAAGACATTTACATGACTACGTTCAGGAATAGGTATGGGCATTTTGAGTTTGTTGTTGTTCCATTTGGCTTAACTAATGCTCTAGCTACATTCATGTGTTTGATGAATAGTGTGTTCTGACCATATTTGTGTATGTTCGTTAGTATGTTCATTGATGATATACTGGTATATTCTAAAAATTAGGAATAACATGTCGAGCATTTAGTAGTAATGTTGAGGTTATTGAGAAAGCATCAGTTGTATGTCAAGCTTATCAAGTGTAGTTTCTTTCAAACTGAGGTGCACTACTTGGGACATGTTTTCTCCAAGGAAGCCATTGCAGGAGATCCAGAGAAGATAAGGGTCATCATGGAGTGGGTAGCTCCTAAGAATGTGGATGATGTGAGATATTCCATCATCTTGGCAGAATATTATAGGAGGTTCATTAGAAACTTCTCCTAGATTTCTTATCCTATCACATCATTGAAGAGGACATGTAAGAAATTCGAATGGACAAAAAAGTGTGAAGCTAGCTTTGAGTAGCTTAAGTAGTTGTTGACACATGCACTAGTAATATAGATTGTAGACTTGGAAAAAGGGTTTGTGCTATCGATAGATGCTTGCAAGGAAGAGCTTGGTGGAGTCCTTGTGCAAGATGGATAGATGGTATGTTATGAGTCCAGGAAAGTAAATGACCACAAGAAAAACTAACCGACACGTGATCTTGAGTTAGCAGTGATTATACATGCACTGAAGATGTGCAGGCACTATCTTCTTGGCAGGAAGTTTGTGCTTATGAGTGATCACATTAGGTTGAGTGATTTGTTTGACCAACTGAATTTGAACGCTAGGTAGGCTAGATGGTTGCCCATAATAAAAAAAGTTTGATTTTGAGATCCAATACATCAAAGGTAAAGAGAGCAGGGTGGCACATGCTCTCAACAGACGGGTACAGGTACATCACTTAGTAGTTGTGAGCTCATATCAAACAAAATTAAAGGATAGGATCTTACAGGAATGACATCAGGAGTTTAGGTATGTGGAAATTGTGCATAGGCTACAACAACATGGTAGTACAGAGACATGTATAGGTACAAGTTTGAGTGCACAAGGCATGGACTATAATCTTATAGTAGATGGATTGGTGAGGTTCCAAGACATGATATCTGCACTGGATAGAAATGAGGTCAAGAAGGACATCTTGAGGGAATTTAATGTGAAACCATATTTAGGTGATCCGAAATTATCAGTCTAAGATAATTAATAAGGTATTACAGACTCATGTGCATGGATATGCCTATGTCATTTTATGCAACGGATCAATAAGATTGCAAAATACACAGGCATGGAAAGTAGTAAAGGAAAACATAATAGGTAAAAACATAAACACAACAAGTTTAATAAGGAGTTCACCCAATCCTCCTGGGCTACATCTCTCGGTCCAGCCTTTAGTGGTGGCCTCTCTATTATGTTTTCAAAGCAGAGATATACAATCATGAACTAAATCAAAGTATCACACCACATAACAATCAGTGGGACAATGCTTGGATTCCCCCAAGTCTTATGATGAGTACATAGAGTCTCCCTCTTAGTCTCTCAACTTATTTTGGTTACAATAGTACGATCCCAATCCGAGACTCATACAGGACATGCATTATAGAGGAGTTCACTTGAACCCCTCAAGTCTCCACTGGAGCACACAGACTCTCTTTCTACCTCTGTCTCTGTCCTAACTTCGCTCGATGTTGCCTTTGCCTCTACAGGTTAGCTCGGCTCTTTCTCTACTCTCCGCTTACTTCTATTTACTTCTCTCTTGTCTCTACTTCTATCAGCTTGTGGCTTTAAGGCAAATCTATTTACTGATAATTCATTTCCACTTCTCGGCTTCCTGATTCCCCTGCCTATGTCCATCTGAATCCCTCTATTCTACATAATCATTCACTGTGATATCACTTCACAAGGAGGTGGCCACCTATTCTATAATGGGTTAGTGTGTCAAGTTCCTTGGACACATTCGAATGGTCGTTATTTCCATTTGCTCCAAGATAGCCTGCTAAATAAGAATATTTTTCCAACTCATCATCCACATCAGACTCCAAATCCCATATAATCTTGCTTTTTCATTTGACAAATCCAGTTATTCATCAGGACATGCCTCGGCCATTGATTTGGACCCCCCAAATCCTACGGTCATCGTACATATTGAGCGGATAATTAGCTCAACGGTTACCCATCCGATATGCATGGTTTTATCTCTCCTCCGTTGGATGCGTGTCACCCATTGTGTGGCATCGGGTGGGACTTATTCTAAACCACTTACCGCCTCAAGGCCCTTTTGATATCCTATCTGGTTTTTGTGGAATCCTGCTCCGCCGAAACTGAAACCGGTACTTTTCCACATTTTATAACCTTTTTGGGTCCAGGTGCTTCGGGGCTTTCCTTCACTAAGGGGGAAACCTTGTCATACGCAATTAGCGCTAATTGCGTATTAGAATCTACTCCCGTTATCTGATCCAGCTCTCGGTTTCACCAGTTTGCCCCCATCGTGTGTTAACATGGGCCCTCGGTCTGCGCACTTGATCGAGGATCCTCATTGCTCCGTGTTGGTCACAATCTACAACTGTCACGAGGATTTATTCTGATAGCTCAATCCTTTTAAGACTTGAGTCTTTTTGGCATAATTGAAAGAGTTCATGAAAGCTTAGAGAGTGTTCTAGGATCCAATTCGGATCACGACCTTCCCACTAAAAAAGCTTTTGGACCACCAAAAGTTGGTTTTTAAGCACCAATCAAATGGGGATGCAGTTTCCTCGCCTACTCAATTTCTATCCATCTTGCATTTCTTGGTTTTGAACCTTTGAGTCCAATCCTAAGGTACTCAACATTCCCTCTATGCGTAGTTCTCACCTTCTTGTCCAGAATTGTATCTTCCTATAACTCACTGAGATATTTAGGCAACAGGTCATAATAGAAGGCAACTAACTCTGCTCTATAGGATCTTCAATCAATGATGCTTTAAATAGTCTCAAGCTGTCTACATTAACAAATGAGTAGATGTGCATGTAGGCTGGTAAATCAAGGCGAAAAGCATTCTCACCAATTTTCTCAAGTATCTTGAAAGGTCCATACCTTATTGGCTTCATCTTCTTACCTTCACCTTGCATTTTTTCTTTGCTGATATATAGCCAGACTTGATCACCAACTTGAAAACTATGCTCAGTCCGATGCTTATCATGCCTTGCCTTGTACTTGGATTGGCTCTTTTCCAACTATTCCTGTACTGCCAGGTGAATCTCTTGGATTTGTTCGATGAACTTGGTTTCCTTGTCCACATCACTGTGTCCATCAATCGCTATGTATTTACCATAGACAAAATCCCAGGGAGACCTTGGTGTGAAACAAAAATGGGTCTCAAAAGGAGGTCGTTGTGTATAAGAATGTTTAGCTTGGTTGTAAGCATGCTGCACATAACATAAATGTTCATCCCAAAGCTTGGGATGCTTGCTGCAATAGCCTTTGAGCAAGTGGATCATTGTCCTGTTGACTAACTCTATCTGGCCATATGTTTGCGGATGAAAATTTGTGCTCTCCTTCAGTCTGGAGTCCATCAATTCCCACAAACTCGACCAAAGTTTCCCAACAAATCGGGTATCTCGATTAGATACAATGGAGGTGGGTAATTCAAAATGAACCCATACATATTGAAAGAACAACTTTTCAGTTTTTCAGCTATAATTTGTTTGTTACAAGGTATTAAAATACACATTTTGCTAAACCTATCCACAATAACATATAAATAGTCATGATATTTTCTAGATTTAGGTAGTCCCGCAGCGAAGTCCGTAGAAACACTTTCCCAAGGATGAGAAGAAACTGGTAGTGGAGTATACAAGCCTATTTTTCTATCGCTGGACTTGCTCTTAGCACACATGGTACACCCTCTTACATATCTAGAAACTGTCTCATGCATTTTTGGCCAATAACAAAATCTTTGCAGTTGTGCAACTATTTTACTTACATCAAAGTGACCTGATATTAGAGAAGTGTGTGCTTCTCGAATTATCCTTACTCTTTCTGTTTGAGGAATGCATAACTTTTGCAAATGATACAAGAGTTGGTCCTTAACATGATAAT
This sequence comes from Pinus taeda, assembly GCA_000404065.3. Classification (NCBI taxonomy): domain Eukaryota; kingdom Viridiplantae; phylum Streptophyta; class Pinopsida; order Pinales; family Pinaceae; genus Pinus; species Pinus taeda. Next base: position 16,856 of record APFE030242605.1, read on the forward strand.
CAAATTCTTCTACTTGTTTGCCATGACTTAAAGCTACAAATACATCCTTAAAATCTATATCTTGAGCATATTGTTCCATGTAACTTTCGTGAAATATTGAATTATGCTTAAGTATAGTGGATGCATTTATGATTGGTCTGGAAAACATATATGCAACTTTATTGTGTATGCCCTTTTTATATATGATGACAAGATGAAACTTTTGTAGAAAACCCATCCACCTATAGTGTCTTGATTGTTGCAACTTAGTTTGTGAGTGAAAATATTGAAGTGGTTGATGATTAGTATGTATAACTATCTCTTTGCCCATTAAATAATGTTCCACTTTTTCACACTCTATACTAGTACATACAATTCTTTATCATATGTGGGATAATTAACTACTGCAAAATTAAATGTCTCAGACTGATAACATATGGGTTTACCATGGTGCATCAACACTGTTCCCATGGCATAGTCACTGGCATCTGTTTCAATCTCAAATGGTCTTTGAAGATCAGGCAGTGCTAGTACTGGTGTTGTACTAATCTTTTCTTTTAAGGTGTTGAAGGGTTTCTGCTATTTGCCTTCCCACTAAAACACCTTGTTCAATCCTGTTAAAGCATGTAAGGGACCTACAATCAGGAAAACGTTAGAAATAAACTTTCTCGAATACTGTGCTACTCCTAGGAATCTTCTAACTTTAGTAGCGTATTTGGGTTTAGGCCAGTTTACAGTGACTGCAACCTTAGAGTGATCTATCTTCAATTCACCACCCCCTACAATATGACCCAAATAATTCAAAGACGCCTTGCCAAATTCACATTTTGAGAGCTTAACATAAGGGTTCTCTTTTTTTCAAAACATCTAAAGTCTGCTTGACATGCTTTAAATGTTCTTCCCATGTTTCACTAAATATAAGAATGTCATCCAAATATACAATGACAAAATCATCAATAAAAGGTCTGAGTACATCATTCATTATTCTCATGAAAATAGCAGGAGCATTAGTTAAGCCAAAAGGCATAACCAACCACTCCTACAATCCCTACTTTGTTTTGAAAGCAGTCTTCCATGCATCTTGTTCTACAACTCTAACTTGATGGTAGCCACTATGCAAGTCCAACTTGGAAAAATAAACAACTTCTTTCAAATGATCTAATAGATCATCTATGTGAGGAAGGGGATAACGATTTTTTATCGCTATCTTATTTAGTGCTCGGTAATCAATGCACATTCTCCATGAGCCATCTTTTTTTTCTCACCAAGATAATTGGATACCCATAAAGCAATGTGCTGGGTCTTATGAACCCTTTCTCGAGTAGCTCATGTACCTGCTTCATGATTTCTGCATTCTTTAAAGTGGAAAACCTGTACATTATGATGTTAGGCAATGGAGCATCTTGCTGCAAATTAATATCATGTACTATTTCCTTTTTGGGTGGCAGACTTTTAGGTTCTTGAAATAGTATATCATATTCTAAAACAACTTTTTCAAAATCAGCTTGTTGTTTAGCATTATAGCCCTCAAATACATTGGTTTTGTCAGGTTTCTTTTCCTTTACAACCGTCAGTAAAAAAAAATTTGATGAATTTACAATTCTTTTCATCTACCTTGAGTTTATGAGAGTATAGTTATTCTTGATTTTATGAGCTCTTACAATATATTCGATTTCATCTTTAATGAGTTGATACTTGTTCTCAGCTCTATAGAATATGGCTGTCCTATCATACAAGTAAGGACTTCCTAAAACAATTCCACATATATCCAAAGGAATTATATCTAACTCAACCTCATCTACAAATGCTGACCCAAATGAAAACCTAAGTTTACATAATCTAGTCACTTGTAGCTATGCTTTATCACATAACCAACCTAATGGATATGCCTTTTTGTGAGGTGTGTTCAGTGTTGAGTCCCAAAACTGCCTTTTTTTCAAGCAATTTCTTCATCCTTCTTCCTTTGTTTTCCCATGCCAATGCATCCTAAACCATCTAAAGCCATTGCATGTTGCTTCCAGGAGTCCATTTTAGTGATTTTCAAATTATATTATTATGTGTGTGATTTGGATAGGGTTTTGACCTTTAGCTATGGAATGTAGCCACTTTCTGCAGCTAACTGGCCATTCCACATCCATCTTCATACTTTTGCAGGTTACAAGTGTTGAGGAGAGGAACGAGCCACATGGGTAGCTAAGGAAATGTCAATACATGGATAGAGTCCTATTCATTTGATCAAATTCAAGGAGAAAGACCCTGGTCAAAGGGGAGTCAACGGAGAAGTCCTACAGCACTTAGAACTATGTTTTGGCATGCAAATGAGTCTGAGGTGTGTTCCTAAAGCTAAGGGTTCATTTTTCCACCTACATAATCATATTCAACATCCATATTTAGAGATTTACTGTTTATGCTAACCGAAGACTAAATTCTTGGATGCACGACCTGTTCATGTGTCTATTGTAGAAGATTTTCCTCTTAGAAACAGTTATGAATTTCTCCCATACATTCTAGTGTTTGGAACATAGAACTAGTTAATGTTTTGCTACTGAAGTAGTGTAATTTCCATTTGTAGGCAAACGACATACAATCCTCTATTTTTATATACAAAAACTCTATTTCCTTATATGGCTTCCTGAGCGTGTGAAGTAAATTTGCGTTACTAGTCCAAGGCCGTGCAAAGGGTCCCTGCATGGTTGAGGTTCCTTTTCATTTTTTTGTATTTACCTTTGTTGTTTTCTTTCGTTCAAACTATATATTTCCTATGTTTTTATTTATGTCCATAATCGTTCTAACATTGTATATATTGTAGCCTTTTGTTGCTTGTTTTTACTAACCCTGATAGGTGCATTTCAGTGTAGCAGTAGTTCTTTAAAATCATTTATGCTCAAGCTTCTTAGTTGTAGTTTGTATCAAATAGCATTTTTAGGCTCACTTCTTCTGCTATTCTTTAGTTTCCAAGTTCAAGTTGTTTTATGATTTTGCTTAATAGGCTAGTCACTCATTACATAAGTGTATGTTTCCACAGCCTATGGTTCATCCACAAACTAAATGGTGAAATATGGAATTTATGAATGAGATTTTCTTGTTGTTCAGTACCTTTTCCTTCTTAGTATAGTCACTCATGTTATAAGCTAATATTTCCAGAGCCTTTTGTTGCTGACTAATCTTCAAACTAAATGGCGAAGTGTTATGTTTATAAATGAGGTTACTTGTTGTTCAATAGTTTATAGTTAGATAGTTTTATGTCATTTTCTCATGATATAAGCTAATATTTCCATAGCCTTTCGTTGATGATTGATCTTCAAACTAAATGGTGAAGTGTTATGTTTATATAATGAGATTACTAGTTGTTCATTAGTTTAGAAATAGATAGTCTGATGCCATTTTATTGTCAATTCAAGAAACTCATGATTTAAAGAGATATTTCCAAAAGCCCTTCATTGATGGTTGAACCTAATACTAATTGGTGAAATGCCTTGCTAATGATTGAGTTTTTCCTTGCACTTTTAATGTTTACTACTTTTAGAATGGTGAAGAATGGAATCTCTCAATTGTTGCTATCATAAGGAGTTAATTTTTCCCTCAATTATATAGCAGAGTGGTAACAGTGCTTCATCTAGTTTTACTTTCACAAATAGTATAGTTGCAATTTAAGTTTTGTTTCTTTCCTTCAGGCTTAATTGTAGTAGTTCGTTATAATTTAATTTTGTAAGTAGAATAGACAATGGAAGTAGTTTTGATTCTAAATATTTCACCCTTAGTTTGATATAGATAGTTGCACTTCCATTTTCTCACCTAAGATTTGGTTTTGTAATTAGGTAGACAACGGTTTTAAGAGTATTTTGAGCTCATACTTTGGAAATCATTGCAATAGCAAGAAGATAAGCTTTTTCTTCACTTTCTTGTTTAAAAACTCCACTTCCAAAATTGGCCTAAAAAGCACATTTAGACTCTCACTTCAGCAATAGATTAAGATTTCAATTACTTTGTAGAACTCTAGAAGTCAAAAGAACAAAACCCCAAAACAACATAAACTTGAAAATAGTGAGGTAATAAAGGGTTATTTAGCACATATAGTGCACTACACTTCACTAATTTACGAACCCCGAGTTGATAATTTATGTAGCAATTTAGGACACTAAATTGACTAAACAGTTAGTAATCCCAACTTCTTTACAATTGCTTCAGAAATTAAATTTACTTGTGAACCACTATCAAACAAAGTATCAATCTTTTGATGCTTGGAAACAACTCTAATATGAAAAATCTCACATCTTTTCCTCTCATTTTCTTCATTATCAGTAGATTGTGTAGACTTACTAGTGGATGCTTTAGAAATTTTACCTTTTATCCCTCTAGCTGCAATTGTCATTTCATCTCCTGAGTCTGACCCCAAATCCTTTTGAACAGCTACAACAGTCTTCTTCTTTTTGCCATCATACTTCTTGGGTTTCAGCTCCGGATGTAGAATACAACAGTGTTCATCATCATGCCCATCCTTCTTACAATGAGTGCATGAAGATTTGGTCTTTTGTACAGTATTTGTCTTCCTCTATTTCCAATTTTGTTTTCTTTTCTCCTTATTCTTGCTTGCAGTGGATTTTGATGATCCCCCAACTTCTAGGTTCACATTCTTGCCTCTAGCCTCTAGATGTGTAGCTTGAACAGAAACCTCATCTATGATAGTGGGATTAAACATGAGAATAATGTGCCTTAAATAACTGTGTATACCACCTATATACTTCAACAAAGTTTCAGGTGAGTCTGAAGAAATTCATAGAATCAAGGCTCTCTTTCTAAACTCTTTGGAGTAGCTTTGTACACTTTTCCCTTTCAATTGGCAAAGAGTTTGCCAATTCATCATAGCTTACTGCATATAAGCTAGTGGATAGAATTTCTTTTTAATTGCAAAAACAAATTCACTCCAGACAGAAAGAATTTTACCATGCTTCTTCATGTCAGCTTGTGTCCTGCCTTCCCACCATAACAAGGCAGTGCCTCCAAGGCATAGGCTAGCCAGTTGAATCTTACTACTATCTGACTCTCTTTCTACCTCTGCTTTTGTCATAACTTAGCTTGATGTTGCCTTTTCCTCTGAAGGTCATCTCGGCTCTTTCTTTGCTCTCCACTTACTTATGTTTACTACTCTCTTGTCTCTACTTCTGTCAATTTGTGGCTTTAAGTCCAATCTATTTAATGAAGATTAGTTTCCACTTCTCAACTTCTCAATTCCCCTGCTTCTGTCCGTCTGAATCCCTTTGTTTTGCTTAATCATTCACTGTGATAATGCTTCACAGGGAGGTGGCCACCTATTCTACAAAGAGTGAGTGTGTCAAGTTCCTTGGACACATTCGAATGGTCATTATTTCTATTTGCTCCAAGATTGCCATTGAAATATGAATCTTTTGCCAACTCATCATCCATATCGGACTCAAAATCCCATATAATCTTGCTTTATCATCTGTCAAATTTAGTCATTCATTGGGATGTGTCTACACCATTGCTCTCGACCGCCTAGATCCTATGGTTATCGTGCATATTAGGCGGATAATTAGCTCAATGGTTACCCGTTCGATATGTGCAGTTTTCTCTCTCCTCTGCTGGACATGTGTCACTCGCTATGTGGCATCGGGCGAGACTCGGTCTAAAAAGCTTACCGCCTTGAGGTCCTTCTGATATCCTACCTAGTTTTTGTGGAATCCTACTCTGCCAAAACCGAAACAGATACTTTTCTGTGTTTTATAACCTTTTCGGGTCCGAGCGCTTCGGGGCTTTCCTTCATTGAGGGGGATGCCCTGCGATACCCGATTAGCTCTTATCAGAATCTACTCCCGTTCTCTAATCTGGCTCTCGGTTTTGCCAATTTTCCCCCAGCACACATTACCATGGGCCCTTGGTTTGCACACTTGATCGAGGGTCCTCGTTGCTCCGTGTTGGTCACAATCTACAACTGTCACAAGGATTCCTTCTAATAGCTCAATCCTTTTAAGACTTGAATCTTTTTGGCATAATTGAAAGATTTCATGAAAACTTAGAGAGTGTTCTAGGATCCAATTCAAATCATTAGGTTATCGAGGTTATCAGAAGACACCAACAGCAGTGAAGAGATATTTCTATTGGTTAAATTTGAAGAGAGTTGTAACAGAGTTTGTCGCTAGATGCTTTGATTTTCAGCAAGTGAAGGTAGAGTGTAAACATCTAGGTGTGTTAGGTTCCAATCCTAACCCATTTATTTATGTAATAAACCCAATAGGGTTGATTCATAGTAATATTTATTTAAAAATTCAATAAAGCCCATATTAATAATTGTAAGTGGTTGACCTGCATTTAAGAAAGGGACCATAGTTAGTTGCAAACGGGCCATTGTATTAGATATATGGTGTTGAGAGAACCATGGTAATTACCCATGGTATTGTATGTAAGAATCCTATATAAAGGCTAGAGACTCCCCATTGAGAAATATCGAGTCTTATTTTGTAATTGAGCTTTGCTCTGCTGGATGTTGCCCCCTTGAAGAGGCAAGTGAACATTGCTTTCATCTATGAATAATAAAATACTTGTTGTTTTATTCTATGTTATGGGTCGTATTTTTTCGCATATTTGGTATTCTGGAATTTCTCACAAGTCAAGTTCATAACAAGGTGGACTGCTACTCTCGATTATGATTCTAGAATGGAAATGGGAGGTCATTTCCATGGACTTCATCACAGGGTTTTTGAAGGAGGTGAAGCAACATGATCCCACCATGGTCATTTTGGACATGCTAACAAAGGTTGCACACTTCATTCCACTAGAGTCTATGTTCTCATCTAGTGATGTGGCACAGGTGTTCATCAGATATGTGGTTAGACTACATAGTGTTCTGAAGAAGATTGTGTCAGACAAGGATGAAAAGTTCACTTCCAATTTTTGGAAGGAATTATTTGTAGGTTTGGAAACAAATTTTGCCTTTATCATAGCTTATCGTCCACAGATGGATGGATAAATAGAGAGGTTCAATAAGATATTAAAGGATATATTGAGGATGTATGTGATGCATCAGTAGCATAAGTAGGAAGAGTATCTCCCTTTGGTATATTTCACATACAACAATGTTTATCGAGAGTCATTGAGGATGAGTCCTTTTGAGGAATTGTATGGGAAGAATTGTAACACTCCCATTAGTTGGAGTGATACATTTAGAAGAGTATTGATTGGATCAGATATGTTTGCAGACATGGAACAAAAGATGCGGGTGATCAAGAAGAATCTCAAGGCAGCACATGATAGGCAGAGGAGTTATGCAGACAGGAACAAGTTTTTCAAGGAGTTCGAGGTTGGGGAATAGGTGTACTTGCACATCAAACCGAAGAAAAGCTCCATATGGATTGGATCAAGCTGGCACCATGGTTTTGTCGACCCTTTAATATCATTGAGAAGATTGGGCCAATAGCTTATCAATTTGCACTACCTCCGATAGTGAAAGTCCACGATGTTTTCCATGTATCTTTTTTTAAGAAGTATGTTAAGGATGTTGATCATTTAATTGACCAGTATGTATTGCAGGTGGAACCAGATGGAGAATTTCAGCGAAAGCCTTAGTATATATTATAGAAAAATGTGCTCATGCTCTGAAACCATGTAATCGAGCAAGCTAAAGTGAAATGGAATCAATTTGGGCCTGATGAAGCTACATGGGAGATGGCGGATCAAATGTGGGTCAAGTATCCTTCTCTTGATGGTGTTGGACATGCCAACATGTCAGGGGATATCCTCGGTAAGAAGTCCCAATTAGACCTCAAGACCGTTTGGTGCAGGAGTCCCAGCAATGGGTCATATGGTAATGCCTTGACCATGATTTCGCACAGAGGCAAGTAAGATAACTCTGTTGGTAGCAAGGGTGTGACAGCTGCAATGAGTCAAGGAAGGTGCATGAGAGGTTCTAGCACATGGGGGTTGAGATTAGTGTGCCCCTTGGAAACTTGTGATAGCACGCAATTTAGAAGGGAACACACATGAAAAGATACATCACAACATGGAAGGAAAGTGAGCAACTAATCTAAAGTGATGTTTAAATCAACAGAACATTTCAGAAAGATTCATACGTACATACACAGATAGCTATACATGCATTTGTAAGTAAATAGATACATATATCATTTCAAGTAAATCAGATAGCCTAGAATATAATACAACATATGCATGAAAATGTTGGGTGTGGAGTGTGATTATCTTCTTTATTTAGAGGCATTGCTACATTGGACCCCAGTTTGTAATGTGGCGGCAACACTTCCCATAAAACGTACGTTGCCATGGGGGTTATAGGTAGAGCGACAACGATTATTTGGATCGCCCCTGATGGAGAGGGCTCGGGGGCGACGCCTCCGAAGCTAAAAATAGATGTAAACTTTCCTTGTAAAATGTTGTAATTTCATAGTCAATATGGGTCGTTCATTAGGCAGAGATCCAACAGTAGAAGTTATGTTTAATTTATGGTTTTTAGGAAGCCCCTCGCTATATATGAGGGAATTGTATTGCGTCTATGTAGATCTGTATTCTGAGTGAGAAAGAGAGATGAGATTGAGAGTGAAGAGGGAATTACAATGGATTTTTTGTAGGTCATATCTCTTGATTTTGCTGGATAATATAAAAAGAAGGACTCATTATTTCTCCATGGATGTAGCCCAAATTGGGTGAAAGATGTATATATGTGTCTCTCTTGTTTTATGTGTTTTTTGTGTTTATATTTTTGCAATATATTTTATATGTTCCATTTCTCTATAGTATATAATTTTCTAACAACTAGTATCAGAGCTGAAGGTCTATTTGGCTGATAAACTCACAGGAGAGAAGGGTTCCTGGTGCGAGTGGGAGCAATAGCAGAAGATGGTAGGTTTAGGGTCGAAAAATTTAACGGCCAAAACTACTAGCTATGGAAGATGTAGATGGACAATTATTTGTATTAGAGAGATTTATACCTACCATTCATTAGAAAGGAAAAGAAGCCTACGAGTATGACAAACACAGAATGGGATATTCTTGACCGAAAGGAACTTGGAACAATATGGCTATGCCTAGAAGTGTCATTAGTGTTTAATATTTCAAAGGAAATGACAACAGAGGGTTTAATGTCGGCATTGGCCAAATTATATGAAAAAACCTTGACCTCAAATAACGTATTTCTTATGAAGCGTTTATTTAATATGAAGATATCAGAAGGTGGATCTGTTGTTGATCATTTAAATGAATTTAGTACAGTTACCAATCAATTAAGTTTTGCAGGGGTAGCTTTTGATGATGAAGTTAGGGCTCCGTTATTTCTGTGCTCATTTCTAGAAAATTGGAATGGTTTATTTATGGCCATTAGTAAGTTTATCCCTGGATCTAGTACTTTAATGTTTGATGATGTTGTCAGTGCAATCCTTAGCGAGGAAATGCGATGGAAAATCTCCAGTGAGGCATGAGGTAATGCTTCGAGTGCAGAGACTAGGGGAAGAAAAATGGAAAGAGGAAAGGTCCCAGGATATTGCAGCAAGTCAAGGAAAGGCAGATCCAAGCCCAGGTTGGGGATAGTGTTCTGGAAATGCGGGAAGAAAGGACAACCAAAGAAGGACTACAAGTCTCAAAAGGGAAAAGAAGGAGACATGCAACAAGAAAACAATCATGAAGCGAATGTGACAGGTTATGTGTTGCAAATGCATTGATTCTTTCATTAGAAAATATTATTATGCATGGGTGGTAGATTCAGGGGCCTCATTCCATGCAACACCTGATAGGAAACATTTTCATGATTATGTTCAAGGAGATTTTGGACAAGTTTGATTGGGTGATGATAAACCCTATAAAATCATTGGAATGGGTACAATTTTCATAAAGCAGTAGAATAGACATCAATGGCTATTTAAGGAGGTAAAGCATGTTCCAGATCTGAAGAAAAACATGATTTCAATAGGGCAGTTGGGAGGTGAAGTCTGTGTGACTACTTTTATAGATAAAACTTGGAAGGTCATTGAAGGCGCCCTAGTAATAACAGAGGGAGAAAAGGTTGGTACATTGTATTTATGCAATGGTATTTCTAATTTTGTTAATGCTTTAACCTCTACAGGAGAAGATACAATATTGTGGCATCATAGGCTTGGGCACATGAGTGAGAAGGGGATGGAGATTCTTCACTCCATAAATTTGTTGAGAGGTTTGAAGCATGTTCATTTAAAATTATGTGAGAATTGTGTTTATGGAACACAGAAGAGAGTCAGATTCATTAGAGTTGGGAAAGAAAAGAAGAGTGAAAAATTAGAGATTTTGCATACAGATGTATGGGGACCTGCTCAAGTATCATCTCTCAGAGGCTCTCGTTATTATGTTACTTTTATTGATGATGAAACCAGAAAAAACTAGATTTATTGTATTCGAAATAAATATGATGTATTTGATACTTTCAAGAAATGGAAAGATTTGGTTGAGAATGAGATAGGAAAAAGGTTGAAGTGTCTCAGATCAGGCAATGGAGGTGAATAATGCAACCAATATTTTGATAGGTACTATTGAGAGAATGGATTTCGTAGAGAGAAGATAGTTCTAGGAACACCACAAGAAAATGGTGTGTCAAAAAGAATGAACATGACAATCATGGAACGTGCAAGGTGCATGAGATTTCATGTAGGATTGCCTTTGTAATTTTGGGTAGATGTTGTAGATACTACTATTTATCTAATAAACAGAGGGCCTTCAAGTTCCTTGGATGGTGGTATACCAGAGGAGGCATGGATAGGTAAAAAGGTAAACTACTGACTTTTAAAGGCTTTTGGTTGTGAAGCCTTTGTCCACATTAATAAAGAAAATAGAACAAAGATTGAGGCAAAATCAAAGAAATGCACCTTTATTAGATATGGTGTTAATGATTTTGGTTATCGCTTTTATGATTATGAAAAAAAAATCATTAGAAGAAGAGATGTCATATTCAATGAAAAGGTTTTGTATAAGGATCAGCTGCAGGAAAAGAAATAGGAAAAAGAAAATAGAGAATACACAATGCTTTATGAGATCACAGAAAACGTGATTGTGCCTTAAAATCATAATGATCAATAGCCAGAACAATAAAAACAGCCACAACAACAAAAAGCACCTCAAACGCCTGAAAGTGGTGTTAGAAGATCTACTCGAATAAGTAGACCCCCTAAATGATACTCTCCTTCATTATATTATGTATTTTTGACTGATTCTGGTGAACCAGAATGTTATGATGAAGCAATGCAGGTAGAAACCAAGAAGAAGTGGGAGCAAGCCATGAAAGAAGAGATGGACTACTTACATAACCAGACTTGGGACTTGGTCAAGTTGCATACAGGTAAAACAACATTACAGAATAAATGGGTTTACAGGTTGAAAGAAGAATATGGAGGTAGAGAAAGGTATAAAACTAGACTTGTGGTGAAAGGGTTTTCACAAAAAAAGGGTATAGACTTTGATGAGATATTTTCTCCTATTGTTAAAATGATTTCAATCGGAACTATTTTAAGTCTAGTAGTAGCTGCAGATTTGCATCTTGAGTAGTTAGATGTAAAGACAACCTTTCTCCATGGGGATTTGGAGGAAGAGATATATATGCAACAGCCATAAGGATATGAGGTAAAAGGGAAGGAGAAACTAGTTTGCAGATTGAAGAAGAGCTTGTATGGCTTAATGCAAGCTCTAAGGCAATGGTATCTAGAATTTGATAGGTTTACATCTGAACAAGGTTATAATAGATATCACTCTGATCATTATGTTTATCTCAAAATGAAAAATGATGGCAGATATATTATATTGTTATTGTATGTAGATGACATGCTTGTTGCAGGTTCTAACATGCAGGAAATAAATGTGCTCAAAATAAAATATGCAAACCCATTTTCAATGAAGGATTTGGGTGCTACAAAACAAATCCTTGGTATGAGAATAGCTAGAAATAGGAAGAATCGCAAATCAACATTGTCTCACAGTGAGTTCATACAAAAGGTGTTGAAAAGGTTTAATATGTAGAATGCAAAACCAGTTAGTATACCTTTGGCTAGCCATTTCAAACTAAGTAAGGAAATGTGTCCCAAGACTCAGGAAGAAATGGATTATATGTCTAAAGTTCTATATGCATCAACAGTTGGTAGCTTAATGTATGCAATGTTCTGCACAAGACCTAACATTGCACATATAGTGGGAGTTCTAAGAAGGTACATGAACAATCTAGGAAAATAACATTGGATGGCAGTGAAGTGGATTATCAGGTATTTGAGAGGTACCAAATAAAAAATTATGCTTTGGTGGTTCAAACATTACTCTACAGGAATATGTTGATGCAAATATGGCGGGTGATAGAGATAACAGGAGGAGCACAATAGGGTATGTGTTTACTGTAGGTGGAACAACTATCAGTTGGGTTTCAAAACTGTAAAGTGTTGTTGCACTCCCAACAACAGAAGTAGAGTATGTGTTGCTACAGAGGCTAGTAAAGAAATGATTTGGTTACAAAGTTTTTTGGATGAATTGGGTAAGAAGCAGGAGTTGGATAGGTTATACAGTGACAACCAAAGTGCCATAGATCTTGTAAAGAAATATGCATTTCATTCCAAGACTGAACATATACAACTTAAGTACCATTTCATACAGTTAGTGTTGGAAGATGGATAGTTGAAGCTGGAAAAGGTACACACTAGCTAGAATCCTATAGATATGTTAACAAAAGTTGTAACTATGGAGAAACTGAGATTCTACTCAATTCAATTAGTCTTCAAGTATGATGAAGAAGATGAGAAATGGGTAGATCTAAAGTGGAGTCATTGTTAAGGAAATGAAGTAGCGGTGAAGTTGCTATAATCAGTCTCCAAGTGGGAGATTGTTGGGTGTGGAGCCCGATTATCTTCTTTATTTAGAGGTATCGCCACATTGGACCCCAGTTCATAATGTGGCAGAAACACTTCTCGTAAAATATATGAGGCCAGGGGGGTCCGGGGGGGGGGGGACGATTTTTTGGAGCCCCCCCTAGCAAGGGATTGGGGAAAATGGCCTTGAAGCTAAAAATAGATGTAAAATTGCCTTGTAAAATGTTGTAACTTCATAGTCAATCTGTTCCATTCATTAGGCATAGATCTGACAGTAGAAGTCATGTTTAATTTAGGGTTTTTTTCCCTAGAAGGAAAACCCTCGCTATATATGAGGGAATTGTATTGCGTCTATGTAGATCTATATTCTAAGTGAGAAAGAGAGAGGAGATTGAGAGAAAAGAAGGAATTACAGTGGATTTGTCGTAGATTGTAACTCTTCATTTTTCTAGATAATATAAAAGTAAGGACTGGTTGTTTCTCTATGGGTGTAGCCCAAATTGGGTGAACCACATATATCTGTGTCTCTCTTGTTTTGTTCTTTTTCTGTGTTTATATTTCTACAATATATTTTATGTGTTCAATTACTCTGTAATATATAATTTTCTAACAGAAACATGATGGCTCTAATTATATTAAGAAGTGTAAGTTCCAGTCATACAATACATCCATGTCCAACCACTAGTTCGGTAGCAGAACAATACAGCCACAACCGCATGCTCCTCCAAACAGATGTATTAGCTTTGTGTAGTGGAGAAGCCAAGGCTTGATACAATACTATCCAAGCTCTCTCCAATATAGTCTTATCGAAAGCTTGGCTGACCAAAAGACCATACAATGAGTTATGAGCAACTATTTATAGCAAAGGGTGGGGTGGCCTTTGACATTCCCCTTTGTGACAGTTCAGAAACCCTCATGACTCTTCATCTACTCTATGAATATTACATCCAACTATCACAACTTGACTTACACTTGACAAGACATTACATTACAATGCACATGTACCCATGTGAGAGAAATGGCTTGAGCAATCCATGCTAGACATCACTATGACATAGAAAACCATGGAAGTCCAACTCCTCATCATCCTCATGCTGATCAACAATAACATACTGATGCCAAGATCGGTAGTCCACAATGGTGTCCATGTGCTCTAAGGTGACATCGTTTTGGAACCTAACTCTTACCTCCATAGCATCTGGGTTCACTGCTTGGGCTCTGTTACACTGAAATTTGTCACCATGACTATCTACAGTTAATATGGCTCCATCAATAGTCATATTATCCTCCTTGTCAAGCCTTATACCTCTACTCTTCATGTCAAACTTCAAATAAGAGAGAAAGTCATTAAAAATCATGTTTATCTCTGGGTACGCAGGTTCTCTCTACCTTGCCTGCGTGTACGCATCCCAAACTCATTGTACCAGTGTACTTGTACGCTCTGTAAGTCAAGGGATGGGTGCGTACTCCTGTAAAGGTCAAAAGGCGCGAGTTTCATCTTAAAAAAGTTACTTGTGGTCACTTCTAGAGCTTTCTAGAAGAGTATTTGACGTGTATTGAGCGCCTCCAGATGGTTCATGCATCCCTATGATAGAGGAACTTATCCCATCAAGAGAGGAGCTACCCCATCCAAAAGAGGGAGTATCCTATTGATGTTGGAACTGAATAACTTCCTCTAGAACACTATAAATACAGGGCTTGGGCCAGAGGAGGGGAGGTTGAAAGCTGAACATTCCAAAGGGTAGATGCTGCTGGAATTAGGACTTCCATTGTAAGCTTGTGAGGAGAGATTACCATCCTTTCTTGTTTCATTTGGAAGTGGGTGAGCTTGTCAAAGTAGAGGAAAACTCTTGCTGGACCCTGGGAGGAACTTGCACAACACCAAGGCTCAGGTTGTAATGGTTTCTTTTTTGTTTCCTTAATACAAATAAGTCCATTCTTCTCAATGATTTGTTGTTAATGAATTGTTTCATATACTCCTTGGTCTATATGTTGAATATGCTTTGTTTTATGGAATATTCAGGTGTTATGTAATCGTTTGATTGTTAGTGTATGCAGGTTTCAAAGTGAAGGAGGAGCTCATCTGGATCGACGAGACTAGACTGCTACAACAAGCGTTGGACTCGAGGTAGGATCAAAAAACACTTGGTTTCTCATAGAATAATGCATGTTTAGAGAAGGATTGTTCTTAATTGTCTTGTTTGTCACTAGAGAGTCTTAGACTCCTAGGGAGGTTAGTTTTGTCAGCAGAAATAACTCTTTCCGCATGACAGGCTCCTCTGTCTAACTCATATGTAAGCATGTGCATCATTGTCTTCAATGGAGCTGGACCAACAACATACTTGTGTATGATGTCTTCACTGATGGGCAAGTCTAGGCTAGTAGCAATGTGCATCAACTCATCGAGGTATGAGTCAAGCTCTCAATGGACCTATGCCTTTGTCTTTTCTTGGGGAAGAGTCCTAATAGATGGGATCGTATGTGCATGCACCACAACATCCATACTCTTGAACACACGTGCATGGGAAGCCTGTATACTAGTGATGAGCTATGGGAGCTCTTCATAGTTCCAGATATGAATCTAGATATGTGCCTTCTTCTCAACCGCACTAGCCTTCATCATCTTAGGAAAGTGAAGCAGGGATCCCTTATATCTCATTGTCCATGTATGCATGTAATCAATAGCAGCATGCAAGTTCATCAAGATACATGCTCTTCTAGCACATCGTTGTTGCCATTCGTTGAGATGGACGATTACCTTATGCACGGTGCCAAACTTGGAGTACAATGCTCACATAACTGTGTCAAGGGACAATACTTCATCTAGTATTGCCTTCTTTAGTTCATCTTGGGTGGACATTGTCACCAACTCTCCTCCTTTCTTGGTCATCTGTAGTTGTTTAGCCATTCGCTCATTTTTCAGCTATCAGAAAGCAAACACTTGAGCTAGTGGCGTTGACATACACTCTAGTTACATTAGCCAAGGTTGTCGGATGTTTATGCACATCAGGCACGATCACTCATTCCTCAACTTGTGCAGGAGATGTATGATCATCTGAATTCAACACTCTACAAGACTACACAACTCTATGTTGAGACTTGTCGAATGGGATATTGTGCATCCCTCCTTCTGGCTAATCTCTGAGGATCTCAGTGCCTCCTTTGTCACTTGATACTTTCTCATCATCTAGATGTGGTGAAGTAGGTAAGTCTAACTCTTGGTGGTGAGGCATAAGGTTGATGTCATGTTCCAATTCACGTTGCTCAATATCCATATCCAACTATTGAAGTGCTTGCTCTATCTCACGAGCGAAGTCCTACTCCTATGATGGTTCACCCTATATGCTTGATGCCAACTATTATAATGAATCCACTACCTGTACGGGCATTGTTTCATTTGTTTGCACATGTTGCACCCCCTATTATACATGTTGTTGTTGCACTTCCCTCTCCTATTTGTGCAACTCTTGTTCCTTCCAGAGTTGCTCCTTCAGCTCGCGCAACTCCTTCTTTATTTCCTCCATTCTTCTCTTCTCCTTTATCCTTTGTGCAATTCTCTTGTCACGCTGTTGCCTCTTCACCTCTATAGCCATAGCTTCTTTCTCTACCAATGGATTAGCTCAAAACTTGCAGCTTTTCTCTTCCTCCATGCAATCGAAAATATTCCTCTTTCCTTTGTCGCACACTGGTATGCTTGCCTCTTCCCTTATTGCCATTGGTGCTGGTGCTCTTTGGGATGTTGCTTCATGTTGCTTCACTAACCACTCCACAACAAAGCTAGACTGTTCATTGGGTCTAGAGAAACTGTAGCAATATCTCGATGGGTTCTCCTTGGCCCAATGAAATGCCCCATGGATCCAATTGAACTATACTCTCATGCAGTGATATTTCACAATACAATATGGGTCATATGAATTCTAACTTTAGAGGTCGAATGGATACTTTTCCATCTGTTCTACTTTGACATCCACTTTCTTGAAACTCTGGATCTCAAATAACCCAATATGCAATGAAAGAGCAGGCCAAGGTGCCTTCTTCTTCTGATGTAGTCTAACTAACGATCCCGTCGAGATGTGATATGTTACTTCTTTCATGATGAGTATATCCAAGGAAAACTTCGGTAGAACATGAGGAGGCTTCTCCGTGCTGAAAATTCATATGAAGGTGCTAGACGGTGAGGCATACTAGTCAGCATTGTCTATTAGTGCCTCCATTGCTACCCTCGACATGCAGGGTAGATCATGTTCAAATATCATCTTGTAAACTGGGGTGAAAAATGATTGATTAGTCATGTGATAACTCCTCTAAAGCTACATTCAGATAACAACTTACAATATGTGTTCACAACAGTCTCCACCGGTGGCCATAACCACTTCAAGCCTGGGAACTCCTGTCAGGCATAGATTGCATCTAATATGTGGGTAGACATGTAGATCTCAGCTTGCATACCTCTGCGTGACTATCGAGCCTTCTTTATCTATTCCTTCAGCTAATGAGACAAAATGGCAGACTAGTTACATGGTTTACCCTCTCTGGCCAGTTGGTCCGATGCGATCACCTAACTCTGTGGGAAGGTTTTCATGATTTCTTGGCCACATAGTTGACATGAAAATATTACCAAGTATTGATATGCCTTCTGCAATATCTTTGTCTTATAGATCTGGTTGGGTGTCATCCTGAATCTAGCCAACTCCTTTACCTAGTTCTTCAAGATGTTTATGGATTTGGCACTGCTGCTGGGTAAGTTGAAGGAGTCTTCATGATAGTCACGGTATTCGACATCTGATACATCTCATCATAATATTATGCCTAGAAGGTGGAAAGATTCATCCCACTGACACTTCTCAGTGTCATCATCTCGGGATCAGTGTGTGAGACAATCTAGTGTATCATGTCTACACATAGGAACCTAGGGTATCTGCATGCAATCCGGTACAAGCC
Source organism: Pinus taeda (assembly GCA_000404065.3). Classification (NCBI taxonomy): domain Eukaryota; kingdom Viridiplantae; phylum Streptophyta; class Pinopsida; order Pinales; family Pinaceae; genus Pinus; species Pinus taeda. Next base: position 34,609 of record APFE030242605.1, read on the forward strand.
AGACTTGTGAATGTTCACATACACCTAACAATATTCTAGGTATTCCCCAAAAGTGCTCGCAAATTCTTGATTGGCCTCTTGCCATTCCAGCTCGATATCCTTGTCTAGAAAACAACTTGGTATCTTCATAGATCAATATACATGCAGACACTTGCTCAACTGTTGCTCCAATTGCACTTCCGTAAGTGTCCTTTGATCTTGCTCTCTTGGAGGCCATTGGTCCTATAATGATAAGAGGTGGATGAACAACTTAAATATCTAGAGACAAAGCAACATGCATGGAAGTAAATCTGTGAGCAAAAACCAAAGCAAATCCGAGGAATGACATAACACATACCTAGGGAATGATAGGAAAATATTGCGCAATTTTCTCTGGGAGGCTGGGTGACTAGCTACCAGAACTATGCAAAAGGAAGTCTGGGTTGTCTAGGAGGTAAGGTTGGCTACTAGATTTTCATAATGTGCAATCTAGACTGACTGCTAACTGTTGGGATTACACAATGCTCAATTCCAACTAGCAATGACTACAAGCTCAGGGACTACATTGTGCAATTTTCTAGGCCAACAGTCAGTGTCCCTTAGAAATGCACAAAGAAGTCCTGGAGGGCAGTGCCTGGGTAGAAATGTACATTTCTAGAGAGGAAGACAGAGCCTTCCTTCCCCGGATTATGCAATGTTGTCTTGGTGACGTAGAGTCTGGGCCAAGGTTGCTGAGACCCGCCGATGGGAAACTGAAAGAAAATATGAAAGTGAATGCATTGAGACACTATGTGAAAGCATAAGCGATTGATCATGCATGGAAAAATTGAATGAAAGATTTAGTAAAATGATCAACATGCACGTGGGTGAAGCGAGTCGCCAAATTGGTGATCATTCGTGTAAAGTAGTTTCATGCATGCAACAATGGTGAGATAGCAACGAAAACTAAAATAGTTCTAGTACAAGCTATTATACATGTAAATTAGAACAAGCATTCAAAGAAATCAAGAAAACAACACTCACACAAGTGAAAACACAAAAACTGACAAAAATACTGAAAAAGACAAGTTAAGACCACTTCCACATGAATAGCTAAGCCTGATGAGTCGAAGAGTCTTAGATGGGCTATGGGATGTCAGACTTCAATATTGATGTGAAATAATGAGATCCAATCTCAAATAAATAATTTTGAACTCATGATGCACATGCCACAAATCTAGGAAAAAGCGACACTTGGAGGAAAGGTTCTAAATTGATTTTCCATGTAACCTCTGATTGCTAAAAATAGCCCCTTGGATCATGGGATGTCTTTTGCATTTTTCCTTTTGCTATTTCAAGAAAAAACAAGTCGTGCATGCAAGTCAAGTTTCCTTGGTCTCGGGTTGAACTATTCAACCTAACTGCTCATGCATGAGGCTGTTAAACTGCTGGGAGAAAATGTGCATTTCTGGATGGGAGCTAGGCTCGCTGCCCAAGAGATTTGTGAAATTTCTAGGTAGAATAGCTGACTACTGCCCAGGATTGTGTAATTCCTAGGCTGAGCAAGCATGTTGGTGATCGAAGTCCGGGTGTGACAAAGTACCCTTCCAAGACCTTTTACTTTCGTGATGTGTTAGATTGCATTTTTAAAAGAACATAAATGAATACATGTGCATGTTGTAAAGAAGAGTAACATGGCAATGATCAGCAACATAAAAACATAAGCCATTGATAATGGAGTTCGTCCAGGAGGGACTACATATCTGGGCCCCGGTGTCAAGATGGTGTAGGCCGCTACATTAAGTGATGTCAATAATGATGATGTACATAGAGGTGACGTCGTTACAATACAAGGAAAATGCCCTCATGCAGGAGTGGCTTCAAGATATATTCTGGTACAAGAACTCTCAGTCAAAAAGGACTCCTATCAATATGACATAAACTAATGCATGATGATCATGAGCATCCCGCCAACATGGCATAAAAGGGATCTCAATGCAAACATACATGAAGAAAACATGAGTATCCCATCAACATAATGACAAAGGGATCTCAAACGAAATATGATGAATCATGACAACAAGTATGTTACACAAATGATTCCGCGTCACATCAAGTAGGAATCATGAAAACGAGTAAGAAACAAGATCACATATCAAGCGTCAAATAGGGATCTATGCAGCACAATGCATAGCAAAAGAAGTACATGAACACATTGCATATACCTCACATACAGGGGCCATCTAAAGAAGCAGATGTCAAATTGTTGAAGCTAGTCGCACATTGAATCTCATGGCATCGAATCTCTTGGAAATGGCTGCTCACAGATGAATGCTAACACCTGAACTCCACTTAGAAAAGTGGCCAGAAAATAAAATTAGAAAATGAAAAATATTAATGTACCATCAGATTTGTGGCGTCGAATAGTGCAAAACTGATTGTCAAATTTCTGAATTCTAAGAAATTGAAATTCTAGGCTCAAGGAATCTTTTAGATTCCCCCTAGATTCCTCAAAGAGTCCCTCCTCCGGGTCCTCTGTAAATCCACTGCTTAGATTAGGAAACTGATTGCACCATTAGGTTCGTGTCACTGAGAGGTGTCAAATTGACATAAAATTTGTCCAATTTGGACACTGCAAAAATTTCACCCTCCTGGAAATTTTTCTTAGCGATGGTTCCACCTACATAAAAATTAATTAAAAATTAACTCTCCCTAATTTTCCGTGCTCACTCCCGGTTCCTCCATCTGCCTGGGCACACTGATGAACTGTGTTTAAATAAAACTATGGTGACGGATTTCTCAAGCAATCTGTTGTGGCGCAATTGGTTTGATGTCCGGTTATTATGGAGGAGGTCGATAGTCAAACCCCGCCTCCTTTTTTTATATAAAAAAGGTCCTTTAATTAAAATATGGGTTGGGCTAGGCCCGCCTTGGGCGGCTGGCCCACCGTACCTACCGCCAGCTCTATGGTTGTCCTTGGTTTTCATGGCATGGTTGGCTTCTTTTGTGTGGGCATGGTTGGGTCCATGCCCCAAGGACCGACCCACCACCTATTATATGTTTGTAACAGTGGTTCCGTGGGAGGAGCCAGGGGTAGTGGCCCACCCCTCCACTAATATAATATATGTCACGTGGTACGAGTTAGGGTGGCGGGGTTGGTGGCCTGCCACCCCCTTTTTTTAATATTTTTTGTTATATAAAACAATATGCCCATTTTGAAAAATCAGATTCCAGTGACATTCACACCATTGTAATTAGGGCAATGAGCACTTTGATCTGATGTCAAGTTAATCATCTTTTTTCCTCTTTGAATTTTTATCCTTTTCCATGCCATTGGTGTCTGGAGATCGACCTGGACCAATCCTCCCCATTGAGGAGCTTTTCGTCCTCCAAAAGCATGAAAAATAATCTACGAGTTCTCTGTACCTTGTCTACATCCCAAGCATCCTAAAAGGTCTTGCTTCCATCTCCTTCACCTTTATTCTTCGAAGCCTTAAGCGATGAGTCGACACTTGCAACTTGTAGTACACCGTTTTGCAAATTACATGCTTGTCTTAAATGACCAACTAATGACCCAAGCGTCCCACTCTTGCCATGAGTTTATATCACATACTTGATGGTCAAGTTTACATCCAGATGGACACAACACCCCAACTACGAGAACAAGACCATCATATCATTGTTTCCTCAACAAGGATGGAAAACAGATCATCACTACAACACATGATTTACAAACATAAGGCCAAACACTATTGTTTTGCTTTGAAAAGTGATGGAAACATGACATCACTTTCACAGTCTATCATGCAACTCAAAATAAGACCAGACATCATTGTTGCTGAATAAGTCATGGAAAACATCATCACTTTTACATTTTAAAATGCAACAAATGATTTACAAAAGCACGACCATGAAATTCTAACATATCTAGAAACCATTTTTCACTTACTAAAGTGAATGGGTCATCTCTTGGTAGCACATTCGATGTTCTAACAATTGCTTCGCCTACTTCATGCACCGACACTTTGTCTTTAAGGTGCTGCTATGGATGGACCCTCCAACAAGTGGCTCTTTGATGGCCACTTGTTATGCTTCTTTACCTGCAAAGCAATACCGAACCAAGAATATGCGCGGAAAAATACCGAGAACACAGAAGATGTTAAGAAAATATACCCAGAACATAGAATAGCAAAGATTTTATTACTCAAAGAGAAATGTTCACAGGCCTCTTCGAGGGGGCAACCTCCAATAGAGCAGAGCTCGATTACAAAACAAGACACGATGCTCCTCGCAGGGAGTCTCTATCCTTTATATATGACTCATACATGCAATACCACGGGCCAATACCGTGGGTTCTATTAATACCATCTATCTAATACTACCGCACATTTACCCTTTATTTAATACTACCGCCCATTTGCAACTAACTGTGGTCCCTTCATTAATTGCGGGTTAACCACTTACAAATATTAATATGGGCTTTATTGACTCTTGACTATGACGTGATCCCAAGACATGAATAAGGGGGTTAGGGTGGGACCCTAACATGCCCTCCCCCTTAAGACTAGCCTTGGCCTCAAGGCTGAAGCTGCGAAAACTGCTGAAGAATAGTGGCTGGTTCCCAAGTTGCATCTTCCGGAGAGGTGTCTTTCCATTTGACGAGGACCTCTTTAATCATGCGGCTGCGCAGGTGCTTGTCTCGTGTGTCTAGAACCTGTTCCGGTTGAAGCCAGATTGACCCTTCCTCGTCCAATTCCGGTAGACTGGTTTGAACTCGGCAATTGTTCCAAATCACTTTCTTGAGGCATGATACATGGAAAACTGGGTGGATTTTTGCTGTAGGTGGCAAAGCCAACTTGTAAGCCACTTCTCCAATGCGCTGAAGTACTTGGTATGGTCCATAGAATTTGGGAGAGAGCTTTTGACAACCATTGTCTTTGAGTGATGTTTGCTTGTAGGGTTGCAGCCTCAAAAAGACCTGATCCCCTTCTTGAAAGTGGCGCTCTGAGCGATGTTGGTCAGCCTGTTGCTTCATACGGTTCTGAGCTTGATGAAGATTCTCCCGCAGGTGGGCGAGCATGGTTGCGCGGTGTTGTAGGAGTTGATCCACGGCTTGTACTTTGGAGCACCCCGTGAGATAAGAAGTAGGAGAAGGCGGAAGTTGACCATAGACTGCTTCATAGGGAGTCATTTTGGTGGTGGCATGATAGTTGGTGTTATACCACCATTCCGCCAGAGGTAACCACTGTACCCAAACGTGTTGCTTTTCTGAAGTGAAACACCTAAGGTAGGTTTCTAGACATTTGTTGACGGCTTCGGTTTGACCATCTGTTTGCAGATGATATGAAGTACTAAGTTTGAGTTGAGTGCCTTGTATTCTGAAGAGCTCCTGCCAAAAATTACTGGTGAAGATTCGGTCGCGGTCGGACACAATAGAAGTGGGCATGCCATGCAATTTGAAGATCTGATCCATGAAAATTTGGGCAACCAAAGTTGGTGTAACTGGTTGGGGTAGGGCGCAGAAATGAGCATACTTCGATAGTCGGTCCACAACCACCATGATGAATGACTTGTTCCCAGACTTTGGAAGACCTGTAATGAAATCCATGGAGACCTCCGTCCAAATTGACGCCGGAATGGGCAATGGTTGTAATGTGCCTGGTGTGTTGAATGTTTCCCCTTTGTGGCGTTGACAGACGTCACATTCTGCTACGAAAGTAAGGATGTCTTGTTTCATACCGGTCCAAAAGAATGATCTTCTGGCGCGCATACGTCTTCTGAAAGCCCGAATGTCCTGCAATGGGTGATGAGTGTAATTCTGCCAAAATGCTACTTTTGA
>APFE030242610.1:0-14734 GCA_000404065.3 Pinus taeda
ATATTTATTATTATATATTCATATGAAATTGTACGGTATATATTTTTTATTTTTACTTGTAATAGATATGACATTAAAAAATGTTGACAAACTTACGTACATAACATTACTTACTTACATTACAAACATCTCCCTCACACTGGGTTGTAACAGAAAAATAAAGAGCCGGAATCAAGAAATAGAAGGAAAACGTTTTGAAAGAGGAAGCTAAGTTTGAGATTTATAAGAGGAAGCAAAGACATTAAACAAATGTTTAATTTGAATGCCTTCATTTAAATAAAAAATAAAATAATCAATGCCATGGGTTCCTAGATGATTAATTTTTTTACATGCTTTGAAATAAATGGTTGATTGTTAAATATGATTAATTTCATCACTTAAATAAAATGTTAAACCTATAGTTTCAATAATTTGATTACCAATGTGGAAATTTGTAAAATACATAGCCATGTCTTACTTATCTCCTTAGTCGACGCTAAGAAATAAACCTTAATTAAGAAAAAATTCTAGACTTGTGCAGAGCTTTGCTTATGTAGAGTGTTTAGTGTGTGGAAAGCTTTGTACACTTCTTTACATGAATATATCCATATGATGTTTGAAAAATTTAAACACGATCTGGGAAAAATGAATTTATAACTTTTTAAAATTATGTCTTCGAGACTAAGGCTTTTTATCTACCAAGAGCACAATATACTAAACGATAGTTTAAAAATCCGACAATTTTTTAGGAAATATTGTTAGAAAAAATCAATGAGATCATCAACTACATTTCATTGGTTTTGATTATACTATCGGTTCATGGGATTGTGAGTGCTATGATGGTGTGTTATTGCTCTGCTCAATGGTGCTAGAATTGACATGTTTGCAAGACTTTTGGAAAACCAGAGTAAATGGGGAACGCTAAATAAATCTGCAATGAATATTATTATTTTTTCTTCTATGGAGCATATGATGGCGTATGTGCGGAAAAAAGGAGATGACGACCAAACAATGTTTACGCGAATCAATTTCTCAGACTATTCCCTGACCAACTAGTTTGAGAGTCATTTCTATTATGACATGCTTATATGAAGTTGCAACATGGAAATGCATAATCAATTTTCTTGAATTGTGATTTGTAGAAATACCTCAGAAGATCCAGATACTTTTTTGTTTGAATATTTTGTCATATGAAAAAATTTTGATTACACCTCTGATGATCAGAAGTTGAAATTATTCCCATCCACTCTCAAGGATTCAGCCCTGCATTGGTTCATGGGTTTACCTAGGTATAGTATCACCAATTGGGCTCAGATGCAACAAGATTTCAACAACAAGTATAGGGACTACTACAGGTCAAAAGTTACCAAAGAGGAAATTATTATAATGACCTTGGGACATGATGAGTCCTTAGAGGATTATGAGGAAGGATTCCAAATCATTTACAAAAGGGATAGGTGCATCCTTGATCATGAATCAATTAAGTTAGTCCTTCTCAGGGGAATCAGGGAAGATATTCTAGAAACCCTAAACCTACTATCAGGAGGGGACATCTACTAGTTACCGTATGATGATAACAAGACAGTTTTCAAGAATCATTCTAGGGAAGCTAGAAAGAAGGGTAGGGTTAGTGAAGTGGTGTCTAGGTCATCCTCTTCCAATACATCCATAAAAAGTGAAATTGGGAACATGTTGAAAGAATTTAAGAGTGAAATGCTCCAAACCCTTGCTCTGCAAATAGACACTATGTAGATAAAAAGGAAGCAGGAGGAAGAAGACAGAGCATTAGTCGTCTTCTACCCTAGATCCACAAGAGGGCACCCTAGGAATGAATCTCCATTGAAACTTATAGAAATATGCTCGGTCTGTGAGGAAAACCACTTCACAAACAAGTACCCTTCTCTGCATGGATTAAAAGATTTCTATCAGGGAACCAAAGGGGTGACTGAACATCTCTTATACATAAATTAAAGGAGGCCTCATGGACCTCGACCATACTATCATGACATGCAAGGGTCATCCTATTCATATTACAAACCTAGTCAAAACACATCCATTCTCTCTTGCTTCCCCCTACTAATCCTTCTTGGTTTACACCATCTCCCTAGTCTTTTTCACCCCAATACCATTCCCAATCGACCAACCAACCACTTCAGCCATATACTCCTCCAAAACCTTAGTGGAATGCATGTTGCGGGATTTTATCCCCTAAGGCTCTTGGGTGGAACCCTAGCAGACTGAAAGTTGTCTAAATCAAGAAACACACACACACACAGCCATTATGCTAGAAAAATCTATCTCTAAGGTGAGAAGGACATACCTGAGGTCCTACGTTTGGGTAGTTACTCAAGGGTGCAAACCCTTCTTCACGTCCCTTCCCCTCCTTTGCCCTGCAAAAACAACAATTCCAAGGAATGCAGCAGTATATGGACAAAGATTTACATAAAAATGATCTTTATGTTATATAAGAAAAAAGGAGTTAGTTATAAACTTTTAGACATCCATTCATACATGAAATTCAAACATGAACATCATTAACATAAAGAAAGAAGCATATCGAGAACAAGACGTGTTTCTTTATTAGACAAATAGAATAGTACAAAAAAGAGCAATATCACCTGAACCACTTCTGCAGGCTCAAAGCTCAGCCTCCTTCTGGATCCGTTCCGCCTCAAGCCTCTAGTAGGTCTCCTTCCAATACTCACTCCAAGATGTCATAACTAAGGGATGAACATCAAATCACAAGGAAACAAGGGTTTCCTGTACAAATGGGGGAAGTGCAGAAGGCACAAGGGTCTTCAGACCTGATCAGGGGGAAATCTCAGTATAATAACCTTTCTCTATATTCTCTCCTCTTTTAGGCCTTCCCTTTGGTGTCTTTTTATACCAATTCCAAAGTAGTTTTTTAGTTAGGAATTGGTTGGGAATAGTTGAGGCCACGGGCACTAACAGGTGATCAGCAGGTAAAACCCGCGATATCCGCCCGAAAATAAGGAGTTTTATATTTTTTTAAGTGTTTTAATACATATACGCGGGTTGGGTATATTGAACCCGCGTATACACGCGTTTAACTCAGGGCAATATCACGTACAGGGAATAAAACACTATTTTTTAGATTTTGGACCAGGTCTGGAAGGAGGGGTTGCCCTAGGCCATGGGTGCAGCATCACAAACCATAATAGTGAGATTTGGAGCTATAACAACGTATAGATCGTGCTGGTGTATCTTGAGGGCCATCGTCATTATTGGTGGTTTCTCTCACACCTGTTAACGATTTACATTATTGACTGATAATCAGGTGGTTTCTACCATGTTCAGCATCATCACATCTATTCACATGGTTAGATTTGTACATCGATCGGGATAAAGATGAAGACCCACGTTCTTATTTGTTAAAATCTAGGTTATGAGGAGTTATTGAGTATTCATGATTGTAGAAATTATCCTTTTCATACGGATGGTTGCATCCATGTCGTGGATCCATAGACATGATCCTTCTCAAATAGATGGTTGTGTCCATACCATGGATTCATGTATTATATTTTGATTCTTATTCAGATGTATTATCAAGCATATGTATATATCAGAGATGTCATATATTGTATCATGTTTGATTTGTAGGTCTCCTAATGGTGGTCTCCCAAGATCCTTGCCTTAACTGATAAAGCACTTCAACCATCGCTTCATGTTATGTGTTCATGCTTTGGTGGGCATCTGTTACATAGTATTTTGTCACATTCCCAACTCTATATCTGAAGTGTCGTCCTTTGTGCCACTATCATCACAAATGTCGTAAAGCAACAAAATTTTTGTAAACTCATTCATCATGAATTATATGCTCAATACATCCTTAAAGAGATGGCGAATTATTGTCTTGAAGAAATTCTGGAAAAACTTGTGAAAACCCCTAATTTGCAAGGCCAACGCTACTTTTAGTAGGCAAATTTGTGTTCGTAACCTTTTGTCTAACTAATGATTAGCGCTAGCAGCGCGACTTTTGATAGGAAAAATCGCACTGGTCCTCTTCAGGTAGTTTCTCCAAAAATGGAGCAGAAGCTTCTCTTACTAGAAGCCTCGAGAACTGTGAGTTGATAGTTGTTGGATGAAGATATGGTCAAGTACTCCCAGTTAGAGCCCTTGATCCTACTTTTAGGGATCTTACCTTTGGGATAAGTACCTTCTTCCCCCTTTGGTGGATCTCTAACTCCCTCTCCCTCACTATAAATTAGTTCTTCACTTTCTTCAGTGGGTTGGTCATTGCTTACCTAAATTCCTATGCTGAAATTATGCCCAAATATTTCCCATCTAACTAAGGACAAGGAGTGCTTGAATGGTCTTGGCTTGGACTTGGAAATCCACTACAAAGGAGGTCTCTAACATCAAGGCAATGGTTGTATGCTTCCCTTTTTTATTCATTAATAAATACATATGGTGTTTACTTTCTGTAGATGTATAAATCTTTATACATTTAGCATGATGCTCCTTGATCTGTCATGTAGTTTATGTTTGAATTATACCATGTATACTCTTGTATTTCTTGTTGTATTTTGATCTCTCTTGCAGGTATTTAGACATAAGGAATAACGAGGAGCGAGCCTGGAAGCTAAGATATCAAGATCATCATCAAAGGTTGAGTGCTTAGCATTAGAGAAAGGTAGGTTTCTCTCTCTCGCTTTGTATTTTTCAACATAAACTAGGAAAGATTGCACTAGTTTGTTTGGTTTGTTGCTAGATCCTTTCATAGGACTAGAGAGATCGCTTTTGTCCCCAGAAGGGATTTATCTTCACAACAATATCTTCAGAGAGGAAGTTGTAGAGAAACCATGTCATCGAAGCACAAGCAAAGAGCACCATGTTGCATAATAGGCTCTCACCCTCCATGACCTGAAGCAAGCTCTTGGATCTAGGCATGGTTATTAGTGCCATTAAGATCTGCAACCATTGTCTGGTGTTCTTGTCTGTTGGAACTACACTTGTGGTATGCAGCAACGATCCTTGCTCCAATAAACATATTAACCCAACACATCCATTAATTCTCCCAAGATTTATGGTGGTCGAAAATTGCAGGTGTCCCAAAGCTCCTAGTAGGGTTGATGCTCGTTCCTATGATAGGAATGGTTGCACAATGGACCATGATTACAAAAACCCTATTGGAAGTGGTGCCCAAATAGGGACAAGAAATTCGTGTGCGTTGAATGTGTTAATTAGCTTTGCGCTAAGGGTTGTTTCCTGTATATATCCCACATACACTAAGTTAAATCCTCTGTTATCATCTCCATTAGCCAAAGGTTGTTCTTCGTATTCGTTAGTACTGACTATTTAATTTTCAAGGTTTCTAATATGTTTTCATATATATCATTATTTTCATGCATCTATAGTGCCTCAAGTTTATCCAATCCATTAACATGATCAATAAATATTGCATACTTATTTCTTCCATCGTCGCCATATTTCAAAATATTCTCAAGGCCTCCAAGTAAAATTGTTATAATTCTTGTGTCTGAACATGCAAGAAGGTTCTTGTGTCTGAACATGCAAGAAGGTCACTAGGGGATTTATGCAACCATGATTGACCAAGTATCTAATCTTCTCGTGGGTTCCGCCTAAAATGGCACTAGAAATGGCCCAAATTACCTCTTTCTTTATTTCAAATTCTATCTTTACTAACAATAATATAAGTTGAGGAATCACGTTTTCATCCACAATGGCCTGAATTTGATCCTTGGTCCCTATTGTGATATTCATTAAAGCCTAAGTTGCTTAAAACTGAAGCTTCAGTGTGTCTTCCCTTCATATGGAATCAAGATGGTAAGGAAGAATTCATGTTATGATTACGATGTCAATTGGTGGATTAATCTCAATGGAGAAGAATTTTCGAAACTAGGTAGTAGCATCCAACTGTTTTGTTGGATCTTCAAATGCAATTACGATCATCGACAATGAGATAGAGTCCAATTGGTTTTGCATGGGAGTCTCGTCAAAAGCTAGTGGAGGAGGGATCTCACCTTCCCAGTGTTTCTTAAGCAAACTCTCATCCCCTTTGTGCTTCCAGATCTTGAGAATGTCATCTTCTCACCTCCATTAACAGTGGAAAACATCAATGGAAAAAAACTCTTGCCCTACTCTCATAATGTAGAAAGCGAAGTCGCCGAAGGGGGTAATGATGCCATTCCCCTTTCAAACGTATTGAAGGCTTGTATCAAGCCCTCTATTTCAGAATTCATTCATGTAAAAAAATAAACACCAAGGCTACATTGTTAGCAAGAAGGTCGATCATCAGACTTCCGTAGAGTTATGGGGAACAAGGAAGACAGTTTCTAGAATCCCCGCATTGTCGGAGGGGGAACACACAGAGTTGGCCAAGAAGCCTTCGAGTGGATGTTTTCCCCCACAAAAACCTAGCTCTAATACTATTGATCTGGATATTAAGGGCTAAGATTTGGAACCAAGAGGGAGAAGCAAAGAACCCCACACGAGAACATTGTGTTACACAGTAATTTTTCATACCTCTTGTTCACTTCTCATTCCATATCCCGAAGTGCCAAAACATTGACTACTTTGCAGTATATCCATCATGATATGCAGACCAAAACCTCCCTGAAGAATCAAAGGAAAATTGACCTAAATCCATTCTGGAGAAGGTTGCCTAAAAACCTAATTTTTGGCATCAATTAGTTTTGCTCCATTGCCTGCCCATGATGATGGAAAGTTGCTCAATTATGAACTCGCGCTAAAACTCTTCTGGCAGGTTTTCCCAAACTAGAGGAGAAGCTTCACCCACTAGAACCTTCAAGAACAACGAGCTGGATATTGGTTGGTGTTGATATGGTCGAGTTCTCCCATTTGGACCTCTTGATCTTATCATCACGGGCTTTCCCCTTGAGATGTGGACCTTGCTCCCTCTTTTTTGGATCCCTAAATCCCTCTCCTTTCCTATAAATTCACTCCCTTCCATCCCCAAATAGTTGGTCATTGATTGTTGCATCCCTATGCTGAGATTACGCTTACATACTACCCATTCTAGCTTGGAATTGTGCTTGAAGAGTCTTTGCTTGGCTTGGACATCCACCAAAAGGAGGTCTCCAACATCAAGGCATAGGTTGTATGCTTCCATTTTTAGTTTCTTAATATATGCATCTGATGTTCACTTTCCATAATTGTGTAAATGTTTGTGCTATCAGCTTAATTCTCCTTGATATGTTAAGTCGTTTATGTTTGATGTATGTCATATATGCTCTTGTATCTTGTATAGTACTTTGATCTTCTTTGCAGGTACCCGAACATGAAGAACAATTAAGAAGTGAGGCTTGGAGCGAAAGATTCAAAGCCATCTCCAAGGATCGAGTGATTAGCATCAGAGCGAGGTAGGTTTCTCCTTTTCTCTGCATTTTCAAACATAAGCTAGGAAAGTGTATGTTAGATTGTTTAGTTTGGTGTTAGACCCACTCATTGGGCTAGAGGGGTCGCCTCTGTCCCCAGAGGGGATTTTCCTTCACAACACATTACTAAAGAAAAGGTGAACTGAATACATCCCTGAAAATGAAAAGAGAGAACAAAATGCACCATAAAACCCGATTTCTTTATTAAGAGAGAAATGTTGTTACAACTACATTGTGTCGACAAATCTGTCTTGTTACAAATTGAGACTCCTTATTTATAACCTTCTTGAGTTGTGAAACCGTGGGTAAATACCATGGGTGGATACCATGGGTGGATACCATGGGTAAATACCATGGGTGGATGTCATTTTACTTATTTATTTATTCATTTTATTATAACAAAAGCCTATTTACAATATTAACAATCTCCATGATAAAGTGGGGGTGAATATCCATGGTTAAGAATCTCGTACATGGCTTTTAAAAATGTACATATGTAACTATATATTAATCCTTTTTTTAATAATAAATACTATTATTAATGTCGAGAGGGCTCTCGAGCGAATATGGAAGAGTTGTTGTAAGATTATGTTATGTTATGTAAACATTTGACTTGTGTCAAATTAGATAACAAAAAAAATAACGTAAAATACAATTTAAAAAATAGAATATAAAAATAAAATTATAATTATAATTATAATCAAACATTTTGACTAGGTCAAATTACGTAAAAATAAAATTAATAATTATAATGATCAATTATTAATAATTAAATCAACATGTCCACGAGGTCTTGAATAGAAGGTGATCAGGGGCTCTATTTAGGCACTCCTTGATGTGAAGTCATTGGTTCAATTCCTTGCCCCAGTTAGGGTGATATATTGGACATGATGAAGATGTAGTCCTGCCAAACTTACAAAAAAATAATAATTAAAACAACCTAATCCATATTAACTCCGGATCTACCAAGCACTAAAAGGGATCAAATCTTTTGAGGTCCAAAGTTCTTTTAGAGTGCAAAGATATTTGATCCCTGTAGATCCAGAGTTAAGATGGATCTAGATTGATTATTGCGCAGAGAGGCACTCTTGAGTATGGAAGAGATGTTGTAATGCCCTGATATGTTATTGTTACAATTATCTAAACATTTTAGCTAATTTTCATAAAATTAAAATTAAAATTAAAATAATAATAATTTAATTTTTTGTAAGCTTGGTAGGAATCTCCGATTTTCGGGTTTACATGTCCATTATTCACCTTGTTACGAGGGGAGGGTAACACAAGATTCAAACCCAAGATCTCTGGTTCGGTGAGACTTCATTCCACGGCCATTGCCACTTGAGCTACCCCAGACAGACATAATAATAATAATTATTATTATTATTATTATTATTATTAGTGATCCATCTTAACTCAAGATGTACCAAACACCGAGATGGATCAAATCACTTTTCACTCTAAAATGGTTGTGCTTGGTAGATCTGGAGTTAAGATGGATTTACAGTGATTTTGAATAAAGTTATAATATTGTTAATTCTTATGATTTTTCTAATTTTAGCAACTTGAGATGTATGATGAAGTAAGTGTTTTGATGCTTATTATAGATTGATGTGTATCATCATTTACTAGTCATTTAATTTATATGATTGTCCTAGTTTTAATAGTAGTTGAGATAGAGAGTTGAGATTTATTTCAAAAGTAGTTATGTCATTTTTGCTTTTCAATTTTATTTAAAAAATATATAAATAAAAATTAAAATAAATAAAATATGCATAGAATATTTTGATTGTGAAACAATTATTTGTTTTGAGCATGTGGTATGAAAAGCCATGGTATTGACCCATAATATTGTAACGAAGTCTATTTATAAGTTAAGAATATCTATGGTAAAACTATTGTTACTAGTATGTTTTTTTTTTAATGTATTAATTTATATATTAATTCATTTTATAATTAATAATAATAATAATATCAATACTTTAAAATGAAGTTATAATTTAGTTAATTTTCATTATTTGCTTTTTGTTTTTGGTTTTTTATTTTGACAATGTGAGATGTATCATGAGGTAAACATTTTGATGTCTACCATAAATTGATGCTATTGACATTTCTGAACCATTTCATAACTTTGAGGGCATGTTATATTAAGTTTATCATTTATTCTTTTTGGTAAGTGAAACATTAAATTATAAATAAGATAGATGAAAAGAGAAATCAATTTGAATGAGAAAATATTTATTCTATTAATATACAAATCTTATTGTAATTGTTATTTATCGAGGTGTCTTTAATGAGGCTTTTTAGAAGCTTTTCCGGTCTAATTTCTCTAAAATCTGGCGGGAATTTATTGAAAACACAAACTTGATGGGTAACCCTTGCACAATTGAAGTGCCCTAGACATTTTTCAGGGTGCTAATTCCATATATACAGGCAAAATAACCAATTTAAATAACACAAATCAAGATTTCACCTCAAACTTTTCGGTCAAATTCCAGCACCGAAAAGTCCAAAAAATCGCACTAAAGACAACTCTGTTATTTATACAATGTCATATATTTTTTTTAATTTAAATAATAATATATCTTTAATAATATTAGAATGGCCTAACTTATCCCAAATTATTTTCATTTTTTGGTGGACACTTTTCCAGCGCTAACCATTACTTCACGTCATTCTCATTTATGATGTCCCTTTTCAACCTAGGTTCTGAGTAACCCTATTCAAGTGATTTACCAATGTCATCATTGAGCGATTCGAAAGTGGTGTTGCTCAAAATTTTTAAACATTTTTAAACATGCACAGGGTAATAGACATCATTAATAACTTGAACTACCACTTATGTCATCTAAAATTAATAACGTGAACTACCACGTATGTATCTAAAATGATGAGAATATAAGAGGAAGAAAGATGTCTTACGTGTTGGATTTAGAGACGTCTAATTACAATAATTTAGGTTGGACATGCGTGCATTATGATTATGATATCAAATACTGTCTGCAAGATTACATTTATGTAATGATTAAATATGCCAAATAATGTGATTAATTAAGTTATGGCATTAAACGTATTTAAATAAGGATTTGGATACAAATACATATAGAATAATGTTAATCAATTATAATTGTTAATGGACCGATTATAATCGATTGAAATAATAGCAGTAATAAATTTCTTGACAGCCGAAATCGGCTGCCCTAGGATTGGGGCTGAAATTTAGTTGTCAATTGATAGCCAAATTTCGGCTGCCCTAAGATTGGGGCTGAAATTTAGCTGTCAATTGACAGCCAAATTTCGGCTGCCATAGGATTGGAACTGCTATAAAAGGGCTGAGTCTCCAAGGCTTGCAATCACTCAGAAAACAGTCTGCTCCATTGAAGACTTGATACTCTATCAAGGATAGCCAGAGAAAAAGATTGCAAGCTCTTGGAAGGATTCAAGAGCCAACAACTCAAGTCAAGACCAGGAGCTTTAGAAGATGGAAAGTAAGTTCCGCTGTGCATTATTTTCAATTTCTTACAAAGGAGTAGATCTTGGTTAGGGTTTAAAGTAATTAGGAAAACCCTCAAAGTAAATCTAACAATTGGTATCAGAGCTACCCTTATGTAAGAATTACAGTTTTATTTCGGTTTTAATGATCTCTGGCGTCTGTCTCATTTTTTTTTAAGTTTGCGTCTGTCTCATTTTAAGGCGATAAAACTTCGACTTGTGCTGTTATGAAATCTTCTGAAATTATATTGGAATATTACAGTCCACACCGTAGGGCGACCACCATTATTGGGTATTACCACACGTTTTGCTTTTCTTTGATATCTGATGAAATGACTTTATTAGGCTGCGCTGGTGTTTTACGCTCTGTATGGAACCTTCTTTTAAATCATGATCTGAATACATTTAAGCACGTCTCCAAATGTGATAATTTTGGTATAGTATAGTATAGTATATGCGCATATTTTTATTAATATTGGATGAGCACATGTTCGAGCCGATATGATTTAATATTATTTTACTGGAAACTTGAAGATCACTCACACTGCTAAAATTAATTTAGAATGGTTCCGGCTTTTGGGGAGTGTTGGTAAGACGAATCCAATATAGGTTTATGGTTAAGGGTTATGATTGAACCTATGGTTAAGGGTTATGATTTTTCATTCAGATTTAAATCTTCCATTAATATGTTATGTATTTAAAGTTAAGTGTGTATTTACAAGATCCGGCGATGTTGCTATGATTATTGAAGGAAAGAAACATTGTTGGTATTTATAAAGTGTGGACGAAATCCGCTGGTACCATATGCAGATCTTGTAATACATCATATTGACCAATGCCCAATCTATCTACATAGTTTGATTTTTTTTTTTGTTGATTGTCTATGGCCTATTTACGTCGCTGTCTGGAAACGGTGGATCCCAGTAAAATCATTTTCTGCCAGTTACAATGATCCCGTGAAAAGTATACCCCAATCGTTTTATTTTCCTTTTTGCTGGGTTTCTTCAATCAATGCTTATCAGCGTTTGGAAAAATCACTCTGAAGCTTTATTTGGGCTAAATATTGAATGTTACGGTTGTTGCAATCTCCATCTTCCAATCAGCGTTTTGGAGTCGTTTTCTGTCTGACACAAACTCGTCAGATGCAATTTTTCCACGACTTTGACAGCTCTGCACGGCCCCTTTCTTGTTAATTTATATGAGA
Organism: Pinus taeda; assembly: GCA_000404065.3. Classification (NCBI taxonomy): domain Eukaryota; kingdom Viridiplantae; phylum Streptophyta; class Pinopsida; order Pinales; family Pinaceae; genus Pinus; species Pinus taeda. Next base: position 12,052 of record APFE030242610.1, read on the forward strand.
TCGAATTAAAATCAATAGTATTAAAATTGAAAAAGATTTATGATTAATTATTAGTTTTTGGCAAATCAGTGGAAATATTAATATCTTATTTTAAAGGGCTACGTAGATACTTTCAAATTGTTAAAGAATTGCTATCATATTATCAGTCAATCATTTCTCCCCTTTATCGTATGGGAAACATGGACCGGCTCAATATGAGTGCATATTTAAAGACATGGAAATCATATTGGATTAAAATTGATTTTCATTGTTTTTTTTTTTTAATAAAGTTTGATTTTGTGGAATTCGGATAAATATATCTTAGAGTTGAGTTCAATTCAACTTAAGGCAATTTTGGTTATTCAGGGCATCTCATAGTTATTACTGATTTTTTTTTTTTTTATAAAACAATGAGCAAAAATAACATCGTGCTTCTATTTTGTGTTGCGAAATAAGCAAAGAGTTACGTTTGAGCCCGAATGAATGAGTTGCATTTGAATTATTTTGTGTATCTCCAAAGAATGAATCTAAATCTACCACCCCTGATGCCTTTACCCGTGGTACTTGGGAAATCTATGCTACTGGATGTAAAATCAGAGGATCTAAAGTTGGTTATCGATCAGTTGGAAGGGATACCACTACCAACAATGGATGATTAATCATTGGTCCCGCCCAAAGCTAAAACTCATTCTGAAAAGAAGAGATATACTGAGTGGGTTATATTCTATTTTATATATTTGATTTAGCTTCATAAATTTGCTTTTTTTATGGTATAAATGAGTGAAGCCATTCATTATGATATGTAGGAAAAGTCATGAAAAGAAGAGATATACTGAGCTGGTTATATTCTATTTTATAATGATGCTAATCATGGCAACCATAAATAAATTATTTAGTAAATTATTGAAGCATTTCTGAAAGGTAATGATTGTAGAAATTGCTAAAGTTTTACTAATTTTGGAATCTAACTAAAGGCATTTTTAAGTATACATGTGTTGTTTTTCGCATGAGTCAAGCATTGATGTTCGCAAACGAACCGCTCTCTGTAAGATGATTGCAATGGTGACTCATGACAAGTTGAATTGACGTGCTGGCAATGGACGTGGGTGTTAGCTTTCCCAAAGGAGGGTTGGCGCCTGCTAAGTTGTTTGGTGCATAAGGCTAGTGTATGAAAATTAGTTGCAACACACATGGAGTAGCGATGGTCGTTAGTTCATGGATATGTTAGTCTGACCCAAAGGTAGATTGACAAAAGGTTGCATGGTTGTACTTTATTCACTACACCAAAGTGCCTGAAGGTAATGATTGCACCAAAAGGTGTTTCATTATTGAATGATGTTTTGGCTAAAGTTTTAATGGAGCAAATAATTTTACACATGCCTTTAGATAGATTTTAGAATTATGATTAAGGATCAAATCGTGATGCATCGTATTTAATTATTTCCTTGTTCTTGAATTTTCTTTTTCAGATCTAAACATAATGTCAAGTCTAAGTCAGATTAAGCCCCTCATGGGGAACAATTTCAAACAGTGGGAGGAAAAGCTGAAATTAGTCTTAGGGATCATGCAATTGGACATGGCACTGAGATCTGATCGCCCCAAGCCTAATAACGAGAGTGAGGAAACTCCTCAAGAGAAGGCTGACATTGCTAGATGGGAGCATTCAGATCGCATGTGCATAATGGTGATGAAGCAAACGATCCATGAGACTTTTCGAGGCATCATACCTAATACAGAGACAAGCGCTATTAAATACCTTAAGGCCCTTGAAGAAAAATTCACAAAGAGTAAAAAGACTGAAGTTAATACACTCTTTGTGAAGTTGGCAACAATTAAATACAAGGGAAAAGAAGGAGTTAGAGAGCATGTCATTGAGATGACAAGACTGCTACGTGCCTTGAAAGGGCATAATTATGACATCTCTGATGAGGTTCTCATTGAGTTCATTTTTCTGTCTCTCCCGTCTAACTTTAGTCAATTCAAGATGACTTATAATTGTCAAAGAGAGACGTGGACACTACCTGAGTTTGAGGCTCAGTTGGTGCAGGAGGAAGAGAGACAGAAAATGACTAAGGGAAAATGTGCTCATGTAGTAACATATAATCCTAAGGGTAAAGACAAAAAGCGCAAGTTTACTGCCAAGGAAAAGGGACCTACCAAGGTAGCTGCAAACAATGCCGCGCAGAAAAGCAAGAAGGAAGATACTTCTGCGAAAGCAGAAGAAAAGAACTATTTTTTCTGCGAAGCGCCAGGACATACAAAGAAATTTTGCACCAACTATCATGCATGGTTGGCAAAGAAAGGTATGTCTCTTGCTTTAGCTTGTTCTGAAGTTAATTTAAGTTCTGTATCTAGATATACTTGGTGGATAGATTCAGGTGCAACGACTAACATCAGTATATCGATGCAGGGTCACCTAAGCCATCGCAAGCCAAGTGAGGTAGAGCGATACGTTTACGTAGGAAATGGCAATAAAGTAGAAGTGGAAAGCATAGGAAAATTTAGATTATTATGTAAGACAGGATTTTATTTAAGTCTTGATGCTTTAGTGGTTCCATCTTTTAGAAGGAACCTAATTTCTGTATCTTATTTGGACAAAAATGGTTATGTATGTTCATTTGGTAATGGAAATTTCAGTTTGTGTCGAGATTCTAAGCTTCTTGCTTCTGGTATCCTGTCTTCTTATGATAATCTTTATTTTCTA